>JAVJIF010010537.1:0-5000 GCA_038442645.1 Agave tequilana | reverse complement strand
GCGCGCGTGTGTAGAGATAGACTTGTGTCCTTCCAAAAGATGTATTGAAAGGTAAAATGAATTTTATTAATCATCAACAAGAGTACAAAGATACATTGGACTAAGCTGCTCTATAAAATTCTAGTCTTGGATAACTATATAGAGGGGAGAGAATCATTGTCGTTAACCTCTACTATACACCAAGTAAGGATCACCATAGCACACCAAGTTAGAACCATAGTTGACCCAAAGCCCACTATATAAGCTACTGTACTATCAATACAAAGAAGCATACAATCTGTACCATATCAGATTTGAACCGTAGACAGTTCACTCAAAGAACTATATCAGAGACTCAGAGGCTGATACCAGATCATATCAGAGACTCAGAGACTGAGCTAGGACTGATTACATTCTAAATCTGATATCATTTCCCATTGTTGCATATCAGATTTGATGGTATCCTGATTTAATGATATTACAGATGCCCTTAAAGTTTATGCTGATACACCACTGATATTTCTAGGTCTGGTAAAACTTCAGTACTGATAAATGTACACAACAGAACTTGCTGATCTGCTCAGAAGCCCTCAAATTATGATTCTGATACACCACTAATATATCTAGTTCTGGAAGTGCTTCAGAACTGATTTGTGTGCACACAGAACTTGTTGATCTGCTCCAGAACTGAAAAACAGGCTGATATAGCTTCTGCAGGTCCTGCAGCCCTGCCTAATACTGAACCAATCCCAACTCCAACCATTAGTAGATGAAATTACTGCTGATATATCTAGTTATGGAAATGCTTCAGAACTGATAAGCGTTCACAGAGGAACTTGCTGGTCTGCAACAGAACTGAAAATCAGTCTGATATAGCTTCTGCAGGTCCTGCAGTTCTTGCTTAGTTCTGAACCAATACCAACTCCAACCATTAGTAGATAACTTGTGAGATTAGTGCTGATATAGCATGATGCCAGATAAGTGGAGTCTAGTGATATAGGAACTGCACCATCCAATGTGTCCCAGTTACTCTTAAACAGATGCAGACACCCTGAGATCACATTATCTAAGTGAATTCAGTAGTTAAATCCCAGTTGCCAAGAGTTCTTAATTCCCTATCAGTTTCTTCAGAATCCCATGTGCATGTCCTCATGAGTATGTGAACATCTTCACAAATTCTTTTAAGCACCTCAGTTCTGGAATGCTCAAGAACTTGAAATATTCTACCATTCCTTCTTTCCACAGGTGCCACACTACAGCTGAAAGAACCAGCTTACGTAAGGCTGAAACTCTACACTTTGCGAAATTAGTCTTAAAAGACATAGCTTCTTCATTCAGATCATGGGCATCAGGTGCGAAATCAAGTCTTAGTTTGCAAATAGTCCAGATATAGGAAGAATAAGCACAAGAAACGAATAGATGATCCACCGATTCAGAACCAGAGTTGCAAAGGACACATATATCAGTGTTGATGATTCCAAATTGCATTAATCCGGTTCTAGTGAGCAACTTGTTGGTCAATGCTGTGAGTAGACAGCATGACATTTTGGGAAAGATAAACTTACACCATACAACATCAGATAGCTCAAATGCAAGAGATGGATTTCTAGTGATATTCTAGGCTGATGAAAATGAGAGACATCCTGATTTAGATGCAGTCCACAACCAAGAATCAGCATTGTCAGTATCTATGTGTAGTACTGCCAGGTTCTTGCTATTCCTAATATGCTTCCAAGTTTCTGAAGCCATAGGGTGTTCACTTGTATTCCAAGGAAATGAGCTAGGGCAGCATACATCTTCATCCAAGAGACCCATAAACATCAGTAGTAAAGCATCTCCAAAACAATTTAAGACCAGCTGCTGAGAACGTATCGTTCCAGCTTCCTGATACCAAAGCCCCCTTCTGATTTTGGTCTACAATGGATTCCCAGCTGCAGGCATGCGTTTTGTTTTTCCAAATGAAATTGGCCATCATCTTCTCCAATATTATGACAAATGATAATGACAATTTGTAAGACTGCACCCAGTATATAAGATAACAATGAGATACTGATTTAACCAATTGGATTCTACCAGCAAAAGAGAGTGTTTTAGATGCCTATCTGGTGTAATACAGGATTGGATCGCAATTACCTTCAAGTTGAGAATAGAAACTAGGGTTTAACAAAAAAATGAAAGAGGAATTAGAGTTTAGAGATAGAACCGATAGATTTGGGTTCGCATCCCTTGCACCGCAGGCTTCACAACCCTTACGCCACAAAAGGTTCACACCCAAAACACAAGAACACACAAGAATTTTTAACCGAAAAATTTTATTTTCTTCATTGTCTACTAATAAAATAAGTTTGATACCTATTTAGGCTTTACAAAAGAGCACTTCAGGGGATAAATGATATGATACTAAACACCCATATAAAAAATGATAACTTAAAAATAAACTAAGCTATATGAAAAAACAACTGGCAACATGTGATGTCCTCATCAATTCCCTCGGGTGGGAGAAACACGACCCTGTCGAGTGAGAGCTCCCTTCACGACGTATCTCAATCGGACCAAGGTGATAGTCATGATAGCAACACTAGTGCATCACATCGAAGCCAAGTTAGTAGAGGCAGAACTGAGCTTCTGTGACAAAAAGTGGCCATCGATGAGAGCTCAAACAAAATACATGCAACATAACTGGTCAACTCAGCTCCACTGAAATCTAACCATATAACAATATACTGATCTCTTGCGAAACTAGCTCCTGGATAAGGATCTGTGAGGGATCGTACACATCAGGCGATCTCAAGAAAAATAAGGTCATTGTAGCTGCCATAATTGGTACTAGATTCATAGAAGGTTCTGCTGAAAGATCTACAAGGGTTTCAATAAGCAGCTGTACAACTTTCATGGGTTGTAGGAAAATCTCTTCTTACTGTGACACCAACTTAGCAACAACTTCTCGCCCTGGCTTATCATCAATTTCTTGCTCTGGTTCTGGATTTTCAACAACCTTTACCACCTTAGCATCTTCACCATGCCAGCGAGGATCTCCTTACATTCAGTGATAAGATTGCTAAATTGTGTCCCCTCAAGGTGTGGAGCATACCAAGCATGAAAAAAACTCTTGCAAGATAAGCCAATGTCGACAGTCGATATGACTGTCTTTTCACCACAAATATGCTTCTCCAGCCAGCTTCATTTTGACATAGTGGCACCTCTGCGTGTTGTCAAGGAGAAATATCTGAAAAAATCTTCAAGTTGATTTTCTCACTTTTCATACCCATACTGATCATTAGAACCAAGAAAATACGGGAGAGCCGAATACATGTCCCTTTCAACCTCTTTTTTATCACCATCAGTACATATGTATCTACCATAAAAGTAAAATCCCATGAAAATTCAGTGCATAAGCTCAAAATTACCCCAAAGAATCACCACTGTTTTGCTACATGAACTTAAGTCCCTAATAAGATCTATGACCCAACTGCTGTGAATTATATCTAATAGCTCCGTGATTCAATCACGAACCCAACACTTCAGACAAACTCGAATCGGACTCCGAAGGGGCTGAAACGGACTTCGGATACAGTTGTGTGTTGTAGTGAAAATGTGGCTCAGGGAAGCCGTTGACAATAATTGAGCCGCTGACATCAGCACCAGCATGATCGGCTTGAGAATTGACCTCGTTGAGCCATCAACTTAGTTCGGCTCGAGGTAAGCTTGGCTGAGCCGTGTTGGAGCTGGCGGCTTCTGTGGCTTGGGTGAGCTGATGACGTCAGCGCTGAATTGCTGACATCAGCATCTGCTCCTACTCGTCTCGGGTCTGACCTGTGATGAAGCGGGTGTGGTGTTGGATTAAATTTGAATCCAAACCCAATCCAAACAGACCCAATTAATTTAAAGGGTTGGTTTCAATCGAATCTGATTAGATTCGATCTGATCTGCACGGATCGCTCCGATGAGGGTGCCGTGACGAAGTTGGCGATGAAGACTGACGACGACGACAAAGAAGGAATATGAAGCTGGATCTTGCGATGAAAACAGGAGGAGATTACAGTTGAAGGTGAAGACCAGCGGTGATGATGCAGTCGGGGTCAGCTGTGAAGGTGGCGGCGACGTTGGCAGACGAAGGAGGTGGCAGACGTGTCAGCTTCGTTGACTGAGATAGAAGGTGACGATGGCTCTGAGATGCTTCGACGAGGGCGTTGACGACAAAGGAGGGTGGTGACTCTTGTAGTGGGGTTGCGGCGGTGGAAGAGGAGTGACAGCATGATAGCACGGTTCAAAGACTCAGCCGAGTCGAATATCACTTGGCCGAGTCACACCCGTCTCAGCCAGCGCCGAGACGAGTCTAATACACGAGTCGTGAGTTCAGTCAGAGGAGGCCGACTCGGCAGAGGATCGGAGTCGACTCGGCCGACTCAGCCGAGTCTCGACCGAATCGGTCTGACTCGGTCGAGTCGACCTAGTCAAATACGATTCTCAGCCGAGTCGGTTAAAAAAAAGAAGGGCGACTTACCTACCCGCCGTCGAAGCTTCCCTGCCCGTCGCCCGCCTACCCCGCGTCCGCCTCCATCGCCACCTGCCTGCCTGACTTCACCTCCTCTCTCTCTAGAGAGAGATCAGGACAGAGAAAGAGGGTGAGGGAGGGGAAAGAATGAGAGAGATCAGGTGAGGGAAAGAGAGCCAGATAGAGATCGAGTGAGGGAAAGAGGGAGAGAGATCGAGTGAGGGAAAGAGGGAAAGAGAGAGTTGTAAATCACCTAGAGGGGGGTGATTAGGTGATAGCTAATCTAATGGTCACTTAATGATGAATTATGCAAATAATGCGGAAGCTAAAAACAATAATGACCTAATTTAAATCTTTTTTACACTAAACACCACGTATAACCAAAGAGTGTTGCCGAATTCCCCGTGAAGGGCTCTAGACAAACTCCTCTAAATTCCCCTTGAATGGTTGAGGTGTCGCGTTGGCTCTCTTGGTTGAATAAAGTGTTAGCAACCATCCCGCGCAAGTATGTATATCAATATGCACA
>JAVJIF010010536.1:0-187724 GCA_038442645.1 Agave tequilana | reverse complement strand
TCCGCGGCCCCTTGGTGGCCGCGCGCGGTCTTTTGGTCTCCTGTCAGATTCTGCTCCCGGTTTCTGGTTTCTGGCCCCTGGTTTTGACGAATCAGCTCCTCTAGGTCAGTGGCTATCTTAATAGGCCTTTAATCACCAATTAAATGGTGATTTAGGGTTTTCTTCTTCATTGCACACCATGGACCTAGAATCAAGAAAGCAAGGTATTATTAGCAGAATTTATTATTAAAAAATATGAGAATGTGATGAAAATTATGCAAAATTAGAGACTAATCACACCCCCACACTTATCTTTGCTCGTCCCGAGCAAAACAAAAAACTAAGAAATTATTACACCACTTTCGCAGGTGACGCGATTGCACTGAGCATGTGCAATAAGCCGTTAAACCTCTAAGTTTCCCCTAGAGGAGGAGTTTTGTCTCCTGAGGGTTTTCAGCGGATTACACCCACAAAATCCATAAAGAAAGAAATCAAATGTTAGTATTTTGAAAACACATTTTGAAAATAGAGAAAAAGTGTTGAAATATTTTTTGCGAAAATATAAGTGATCCAAGGTCATAGGTTAACCAGAAATTATTCTTTCTTAAACTAAGTCAAAATGCAAAAAATCTTGTTTAAATTAAATGTAAGAATTTAAAATTGAATTGACTCTTTGACCTTTCATAAAATTCTTAGAAAAATATGCACTTTGTGAACAGTGAAAGTTTTGGGATGTCGATTCTAACTTTCATGCCATTTTATTATATATATATATTTTTCTTTTTTTTTCTTCTTTAGTTTTCTTAGGCTTTCTTATTTACCCAGGTAGTGAGCCTTTAGCCGGTGACTCCCAAACCAGATGGTCTTAGGGCACCAGATGAGAAAACATCCCTCGGACTTAAGAACTCGAGTAAACAAGGCCACAAAACTAAAGGGGATTATTTTGTTTTTGTCCACCGTTTTAGGTATGAATAATCATGTTTCCTGAGGCATAATTACACAACTTCAATAAGTGGTTTTTATTGTCATAATAAATTTTTTTATATATATATTTTTATGGCATTTCAGTCTTTGTTTCAATCCCAAAAATTGTGTAAGTGTGGAGTGCATAAATCTAAGGCAAAAAAAATTCAAGATCAAATTATCTTTTCAATTTTACTTTCTTATCCTAAAATTTAGACAAGATCTATTATTTGACTTGGTTTAAAATTTCATAATTTTAAGTCTTCCTAATTCCTAAGATAATCTTAATTTTCTTAAAAAATAAATCAAAAACTATTCTCTTGTTTCAAAAAGTTTTGTAAAAAAGAAAAGAAAAGTTTTTATATAAAAGTTTTTTTTGTGATTAAAAAGAAGTGTAAAGAAAGAAAAAAAATATAAAACTAACTACGTTAGTAAACCCTCCCCCACACTTATCTCATGCATGGTCCTCAATGCATCGTGAATGTGTAAATACATGAAACAAATGGAGAGGGAAGGAAGATGACTGATTGGTCGCTAATGTTGCATATTTAATATCATATTTCCATACTTATTCTGGAATAAAACTTTGCATTGTCTTAAATAATTGCTTAATTTATTTGCAGGCCCATTCTTTAAGGAGATGAAGAGAAATGAGCCCAAAGCCCACCAAAATTCTGAATTAAATCAGAGTTAATTCGCACTCAGTAAATCAGGGCAAAATCAAGAGGTTGAAAATCGGTTGAGAAGAATCCTCTCAGAATCGATCGGTTAAAGCCAAGAATCCAAGGCCATTTCGTCACACTCCGGGACTCAAACTGAAAATCCAACAAAAGGATAAAGTCAGAAGGAAACACCAGAACGACCCACCAACAGGGTGTGGCCATCTGGCCACACCCTGGCCGCGGAAACGCGGCAAAAGCCGCGTTTCCGCGGCAAGGTTGGGGAGTTAGGGGGAGCGTTTGCTCCCCCGATCTCCCGGGACCTGCACACTCGGTTTTTTTGCCTATAAAAGGGCAGTCTTTGTGCTGAAAATGGACGACCATGCAGAGATAGGATTTAGCCAAGTTTTCCATTTCTTAGTTTTAGGTTTTATTTTCTTTTTATGTAAATTATATGTAAGCTTAGGTTAGATGATGATTCATGTAAGTAAGAGAGAGAGGCATATGTTGAGAGTGACACCGATGTACCCCTCCTCCTTTCTTCCATCGTTTCAAGCAATAAAAGGTAACATTTTTTATGTTCTTATTTAGTTTCATTTTCTTTTTGTTTTCGTCTTACTCTTCTACTTTACCTCGTTTGTTTTTGTTGAGTTTACAAGTGAATTCCAAAGCACAAGTATAACGATGTTATTGAGTGCAACGATAGTTCATGAAGACGTTCTCCTCCTCAAGACGTATCACTTCATCCTTGTGCGAGACTTGATGATATTATGCGAATGGGGACTGAGCTCGGGCTTATGATCTATGCGTTGAACGCCTCCTAAATAAAGGTAGAACATGCAAAGGTTTTCAGGTAAGTCATCAATCAATCTAGGTAAGTATTTCTTCCTCTTCTTTCTTTCTTTCATTTCTGTAAATTAAATCACCAACACCACTCCTTTTCACTTCCTTGTAAATAATCATTTGTACATAGTCGCTTTTGCCGTTTTCTGATTTTTTCCACCTTCTTCATCTCTCATTTTCTTCTAACTTTAACATAATTCTTTTCCATTTTTTTAACTTAAAAACAGAGAAGAACTCTCGTTTGGTTTTCATAAAGATTTCAATAAAGAAACGTAAACGCTTCTATCGTAAAACCCTCCTTGTGGATCACGACCCGCATAGCCACTTGCTATAGCGGTAAGAATTGAGCACTTGCACATCTTCATTCTAAATCTGAAATTCTTTATTTATGTGCAGGTTTTGCTTCAATCACAGAAGTCCACACTTGCTCAAGTGTGGTCGGGTAATTTCTTGTACATTCATATACTCTGCTGCTAATTTTTATTTATATTACTTGTACACTATAAATAATTTTAAGAAGTAAAATACAGAAATTGGATGCTTTAAAATGGTTTAGACATTTGCATCTAGGCACGTGTCAATTTTCATTCCAATATACTGTATTTTATTCTTGTGTTGTTGTGATACTTATAGGAGGTGTACATATGGCATTGCATATAGTATAGGACAAACACTTCAGTGATTTACTCGCTTTTTTGTGTTCATGCTTATCTATATTGCACACTTGCACAAATTTAACTTAGGGCAACACCCAAGATAACATAAGGTGGGGAAGTCATTACCCTCCCTTAGCCCAAAAATCACCTCCCCACTCACACAACCCTAGCCTAATAAAATTTGCTAGACGTTGGCCCCTAGGGACATCTCGGACTCATTTAGGAGATTGACCTAAGGGGAAGTTGTTAGAAGTTGACTCTTGTCAAATCGTTGTCTAAGGTTGGGGATTGAGAGGCGAAACCTCGAAGAACAGTGGTTTGGCATAATTAGGCCCGTTGCTCCGGCACGGATACCTCCCACTGATCTTGCCCCTACCTGGCCGATTAACTTGTGGTCCGCTTCCGACAATATACCCCCCGTGGACAGTCTAACCAGTTAGGAGTCGTCTAGGTCTAAGTCAACCCTAGCATAGGCTTGTTTTCTTTTTCTTTTTCTTTGTTTGTTTGCTTGTTTTCTTTTTTTTGTATACTGTGATATGGATGTTAACAACAATAATTCTTTCAACCATAATATGAATCCATATATCATTCCGACCTCATCTGACTCGGACAACTCCAACCCGGCTATGTACAATATGAACCAACCATATATGCCGAGTTGGGATTATCCGACTCAATATGACCCATATCCTCAATCATATGACTATAATTTCAAAATAATTTCAACTCTTCACAGAGTTCATGGGGATTCACCTACCCCGAGTCAAATTTTCAACCATCTTGTCCACAATTTCCACAATATTAATTCCCCAATTTTGATTCATATACTCCTTTTCCTGAACCACCAATTGAAGAAAAATCATCATTGGAAGGAGTATGGAAGAGTCCCTACAACAAATGCAAAATTTACTCAATTCACAATTCTTCCCATATCAAACTCCACATTCTCCTTTTTCTAGAGCATCTAATTGAAGAAGAATCTGAGCTAGAAAAGCGTTTGGAAGTCTTTTGTGATAGAATGCAAAACATGTTGGACTCATCATCTCAACCAAATTTTCAAGAGTCCTACTCAACTTTTCCAGTCTCACGATTCAAAACGAACAACCATCAACACTGGACTTGAGTATGGAACCCTTGCGTGAGTCAGATCAAAATCCGATGGACTCACAAATTTACCATAATTTCCAAAATCAACTTCCATACTCTTTTTTCACGAACCAATTACAAAGAGTATGGAAGACATGATTCCGAATCCAAATTCTGTTACAAGGCCTATTAGTAGATTAGACGCACTTATCAGTGAATTGATCAATGAGAGCGAGGAAAGTCTTTCCTGTCAACCTTTGACCGATCCTTATATCCCTAACTCTACTGATTGGACCCATGAATCATGTCATTTTGAAAATCCAGATTCATTTTCAGACCATACATTTGAACTTGACCACACTCCAAGTTATGAAAATCGCCGGGACATTCTGGCAAGTATTCCCTTTCCTGAAATTGAAACCGAACCTGAATGTGATCCTGAACTTCCTGTTGGGAACTCCATTTCACTTTTTGATTCAATAATGACTCCGGTATCTTTACCAGATTTTTTCTCTATTCCGGAGTCAACATTGAAACCTATACCAGTAACACCGTGAAATGGAATCCCCAATTTCTTATGATCACACTTCATTGCTGGGGAAAGTGTGTGAACATCATTTCTTTAGTTTGGATCCTATTTTTGAACCAATTTCGACTCTCATTGTTAACTCTCGACTTGATCTGAGTCGACTTCCCGAGTCGGTATCGGTTTTTGTTCCTGTTCCATTTGAGTCCAAATCGATCATCTCTCAAAACCACACTTCATTGTTGGACAAAGATATTGAAGAAACTGACTCAGTAATTATTTTTAAAAATTGGCCATTAGATGGGGATAAATTTTTCAATAAGACCATTCAATCAATCATCTTTTTATGGGGTCATGTTAGAGAGGTCCTTGGTGGGTTCCTTCAAGATCCACGTTATCTTGATTGGGTAGCAACGCTTGGCCCAATCCGACCACCACCGGAGCCACCGCCTTGAGCCAAAATTTGATTGAAGCAAAACCTGCACATAAAAATAAAGAATTTCAGATTTAGAATGAAGATGTGCAAGTGCTCAATTCTTACCGCTATAGCAAGTGGCTATGCGGGTCGTGATCCACAAGGAGGGTTTTGCGATAGAAGCGTTTACGTTTCTTTATTGAAATCTTTATGAAAACCAAACGAGAGTTCTTCTCTGTTTTAAGTTAAAAAAATGGAAAAGAATTATGTTAAGTTAGAAGAAAATGAGAGATGAAGAAGGTGGAAAAAATCAAAAAATGGCGAAAGCGACTATGTACAAATGATTATTTACAAGGAAGTGAAAAGGAGTGGTGCTGGTGATTTAATTTACAGAAATGAAAGAAAAGAAAGAAGAGGAAGAAATACTTACCTAGATTGAATGATGACTTACCTGAAAACCTTTGCATGTTCTACCTTTGTTTAGGAGGCGTTCAACGCATAGATCATAAGCCCGAGCTCAGTCCCCGTTCGCATTATATCATCAAGTCTCGCACAAGGATGAAGTGATACGTCTTGAGGAGGAGAACGTCTTCATGAACTATCGTTGGCACTCACATAACATCGTTATACTTGTGCTTTGGAATTCACTTGTAAACTCAACAAAAACAAACGAGGTAAAGTAGAAGAGGAAGACGAAAAAAAAAGAAAATGAAAGTAAAGAAGAACATAAAAATGTTACCTTTTATTGCTTGAAACGATGGAAGAAAGGAGGAGCGTACATCGTGTCACTCTCAACATATGCCTCTCTCTCTTACTTACATGAATCATCATCTAACCTAAGCTTACATACAATTTACATAAAAGAAAAGAAAAACCTAAAACTAAGAAATGGAAAACCTGGCTAAATCTTATCTCTGCATGGTCGTCCATTTTCAGCACAAAGACTGGCCTTTTATAGGCAAAAACCTAGTGTGCAGGATCCCGGGGAGATCGGGGGAGCAAACGCTCCCCCTAACTCCCCAACCTTGCCGCAGAAACGCGGCTTTTGCCGCGTTTCCGCGGCCAGGGTGTGGCCAGATGGCCACACCCTGTTGGTGGTCGTTCTGGTGTTTCCTTCTGACTTTATCCTTTGTTGGATTTTTAGTTTGAGTCCTAGAGTGTGACGAAATGGCCTTGGATTCTTGGCTTTAACCGATCGATTCTGAGAGGATTCTTCTCAACCGTTTTCAACCTCTTGATTTTGCCTGATTTACTGAGTGCGAATTAACTCTGATTTAATTCAGAATTTTGGTGGGCTTTGGGCTCATTTCTCTTCATCTCCTTAAAGAATGGGCCTGCAAATAAATTAAGCAATTAATTAAGACAATGCAAAGTTTTATTCCAGAATAAGTATGGAAATATGATATTAAATATGCAACATTAGCGATCAATCACACCCCCATACCTATCTTTTGCTCGTCCTCGAGCAAAACAACTAAACTATATTAAGGATTATTAGACCACTTTCGCAGGTCACGCGATTGCACTGAGCATGTGCAACAAGCCGTTGAACCTCTAAGTTTCCCCTAGAGGACGAGTTTTGTCTCATGAGGGTTTTCAGCGGATTGCACCCACAAAATCCATAAGAAGGGAAACAAAGAGTTAGTATTTTTGAAAAGCATTTTGAAAGAGAAAAATATTTGAAATATAATTGTAAGATCTAAGCAATCTATAAGTTATAGGAAAACTGAATTTTTCATTCCTAAACTTAGTCTCTATTCAAAAATTTGTTATCAATCAAGGTAAGGAGTCAAATTGTACTTCTCATCTAGTCTATTACTTTACCCTAAGTCGTATGCACCATCGTGACTGTGAAGTTTACTAAGGGTTCTTCAACATTAACTCCCATGCCTTATATTTATTTATTTTTGGTGAGATTTATTCCTCAATTTCATTAGGCTTTCTAATTTGCCCATGTAATGAGCATTCAGTCGGTGACACCCAACCGGACGGTTTTAGGGCACCAGGTGAGAAAACACCCCTAAGGACTTAAACACTCGAGCAGATAAGGCCACGAAACCAAGGTTTTTTATTTATACGATGTCCCCCTTTTAGACGTGAATACTTATGCTTCATGAGGCATAAATACCCAGCTTAATCAGAGGATACTTTTTTTTTTTATACGATGCACCCCTTTTAGGCGTGAACACTTATGCTTCATGAGGCATAAATACCCAGCTTAATCAGAGGATACATCTTTTTTTTTTTTCTTTTCAACTTATTTAATTATCTTTTGCATAAATACTAAGGCTTGCTTAGGCCAAAGCACCTAGCTAATCAATAATTTGACTTATTATTTTTTTCTTTTTTTCTTTTTTATATTTCTTTTTATAAGGCATAAGAGTCTCTGTTTTTAAACCCTAAGTGTGTAAGTGTATGAAGTGTGCATATTTCATTAAGGTAAAGATCAAGACTAAATTACTTTGACAAATTTCTTCCTAACCTTTAAAATCAAACAAATAATCTTATTTTGACCAAGTATAAGAAATCCTAATTTGGATTTTCCTATTCCTTAAAATTAACTTAATTTCTTACAAAAAAATATGTCAAAGTATTGTTTCTATTTTCAAAAAGTTTTTAAAAGTAAAGAAAATGTTAATAATTTTTTTTTTAATAAAAAGAAAAAACTAAGTTATGTTAGACCTCCCCCACACCTATCTCATGCATTGTCCTCAATGTATGAATTAATGCATAGATGCATGAAAAAAGACGAAAGGGAAGGAAAATGTTACCTTAAGGAGGTGGTTCCGGTGGTGGTCTGATTGGTCCACAAATGCGGCCCAAGCAACTTTTCGTGGGGTTCGGAGGAACCCACCAGAAATTTCACTAATATAACCCATTAAAATTGTGTATCCATGAAGGATTTTTATTAAGTATTTGACCCCATCTAATTTTCAAATTCCATAACTGATTTCAGAGTCAAATTTGTCAACCACCTTGTCCCAAAATGGAGTATGAAATGATAGAACGGTTGACTTGGACTCAGGAAGTATAGGGACTAATACCGACTCAGGAAGGTGACTTAAGTCAAGTAAAGGTTCAAGAGTCGAGACTGGTTCAAGAAGTGTGTCCAAGTCAAGAAGTTGAAACTCAAGTCCACATTGATTTTCCAACAATGGAATGTGACTTAATATTGGTGATTCAAGTTATGAATGATAGGTGGGGGAATCAAAATTGACTCTAAAATATTACTTAAGTTTGGTAACAAAACAGGAGTCAATATTGATTCAGAAAGTTGAACTGGATCACAGATTTGAGAATCTAGGTCACATATCTCATTGAGTTCAATATCAAAAAATGGAGAACTTGCCAATTTATCAATGGGACTTTCAAGAGTGTAAAATTGGTCAAGTTCAATATGATCATCAAAAATGGGTGATTCAATTTCATAATGAATTGGCACAGGATCCAATGTTGACTCGGGAAGAAAATCGAAATCAGGTGAGGACACCGGAGTCATTATTGAATCAGGAAGTAAAACTGAATTACTAAGTTGAGGTTCATGATCATATTCATTTTCAAGTTCGATTTCAGGAAAAGGATAACTTGCCAAACTGTCAAAATTTGGAGTTTGGGCAAGTTCAAATGATTGTTCTGAAATGGAACCTTGATTTCCAAAACAACCTGACTCGTCGGCTCTAACAGAGTGGTTAGTGACATCAGAAATGGGCAAACGGTGGGAACGTAGAGATTGGACCATCATATCTATGTCACGATTACGGGCGTTTTGAGCCTGAGTCATGGCTTCAAGCATCTTTTCATAGTTGATAGGTTCATTGTTGTGATGAAAAGATGAAGAATTGTCTTGGAAGTGGTAGTGAAATTGTGAGTCCATTAGATTTTGAGATTTTTGTTTGGACTCATGCATACTCATTTCCAAAATTGATGGTTTTCTATTTTGGACTGGTGGATCTGAGTATGAATCTTGAAAATATTGTGGACTAGGTGGAGAAGGAGGACAAGTTGGTTGAAAATTATGCTCGGGGTAGGTGAATCCCCACTGACTCTGTGAAGAGTTGAAATCATTCTGGAAAATATAGTCATTAGATAGGGGGTATGGGTTATATTGATTCGGATAAGACCAATCCGGCACACTAGGTTGGTCAAAGTTATGATATGCCGGGTGGTAATATCCGAAAATGAAGTCGGTGTGTAATATGGATTATTATTGAAATTGAAAAAATTATTATTATAAGCCAAATCACACAATGGAATACAAACAAAAAGAAAGAAAAAACAAACAAATAAGGGAACAAAAAGGAAAAATTCTAAACTAAGTTAGGGTAGACCTATGACCTAGACGACTCCTAACTGATTAGACTGTCCACGAAAGGTCTAATGCAGACTTTGACCACAAGCTAATCAGCCAGGTCAGGGTAAGGTTGGTGGGAGGTTTTCCGTCAAAGACGTTCCTTAATTAAATAACCACCAACCTTCGGGCTTTCGGCCCTCAATCCCTTTCCTAGACATTGATTTGGCAGGAGTCAAGTTCCAACACCTTTCCCCCTTAGGATAATCTCCTAATTGAGTCCGAGATGTCCCTAGGGCCAACGTCTACTCATTTTTAGTTAGGCTTGGGTTAGTGAGTGCTTGGAATCTGATTTTTGGGCTAAGGAAGGGTGATTAAATCCCCACCTTATCTTGTTATGGGTTGGTGCCCTTAAAATCAATTTGTGCAAGTGTACAAGATATGTAAATAAGATTAACTCAAAGCGATAAAAATCAACCAAGAGATGAGTCCTATTCTAGATGCAATGCGAACGTACCTTGCTCCAGTACTCTTCAACAGTAAAAATAAATGAATTGAAAAGACACGTGCCTAAAAATGCAAACGTCTAATCAATTTTTGTAGCTTTTCAACAAACGTTTTACTGTTGATTATTAGCATGCTTATGCGATGGCATATAAGAAAAAGTAAAGTTGCAGAAAACTAGAATTTGCAAAGCAAGCAGCCCTGCAAAAAGACAGTTAGTAGTCCACTCCTTTTTGCCGCGTTTTCGCGGCGTTGGCCGCGGATCCGCGGCAAAGCAGAGGGCACTTGGTCTCTGCTTTCTAGAGCAGAGGCCCAAGGCCACTTATATGTTACTGCAACTTTAATTTCCTGCTTTGCTTGCCCTTTACCTGCAACAGAGAAGAAAATTCATTTAGTTCTAAAAAAATTTCAAAAAAAATCAGATTTCAATAAAAACGTTACCCTCCCCGGCAACGGCGCCAAAATTTGATTGAAGCAAAACCTGCACATAAAATAAAGAATTTCAGATTTAGAATGAAGATGTGCAAGTGCTCAATTCTTACCGCTATAGCAAGTGGCTATGCGGGTCGTGATCCACAAGGAGGGTTTTGCGATAGAAGCGTTTACGTTTCTTTATTGAAATCTTTATGAAAACCAAACGAGAGTTCTTCTCTGTTTTTTAAGTTAAAAAAATGGAAAAGAATTATGTTAAAGTTAGAAGAAAATGAGAGATGAAGAAGGTGGAAAAAATCAGAAAACGGCGAAAGCGACTATGTACAAATGATTATTTACAAGGAAGTGAAAAGAAGTGGTGCTGGTGATTTAATTTACAGAAATGAAAGAAAAGAAAGAAGAGGAAGAAATACTTACCTAGATTGAATGATGACTTACCTGAAAACCTTTGCATGTTCTACCTTTGTTTAGGAGGCGTTCAACGCATAGATCATAAGCCCGAGCTCAGTCCCCGTTCGCATTATATCATCAAGTCTCGCACAAGGATGAAGTGATACGTCTTGAGGAGGAGAACGTCTTCATGAACTATCATTGGCACTCACATAACATCGTTATACTTGTGCTTTGGAATTCACTTGTAAACTCAACAAAAACAAACGAGGTAAAGTAGAAGAGGAAGACGAAAACAAAAGAAAATGAAAGTAAAGAAGAACATAAAAATGTTACCTTTTATTGCTTGAAACGATGGAAGAAAGGAGGAGCGTACATCGGTGTCACTCTCAGCATATGCCTCTCTCTCTTACTTACATGAATCATCATCTAACCTAAGCTTACATACAATTTACATAAAAAGAAAAGAAAAACCTAAAACTAAGAAATAGAAAACTTGGCTAAATCCTATCTCTGCATGGTCGTCCATTTTCAGCACAAAGACTGGCCTTTTATAGGCAAAAAACCCAGTGTGCAGGATCCTGGGGAGATCGGGGGAGCAAACGCTCCCCCTAACTCCCCAACCTTGCCGCGAAAACGCGGCTTTTGCCGCGTTTCCGCGGCCAGGGTGTGGCTAGATGGCCACACCCTGTTGGTGGGTCGTTCTGGTGTTTCCTTCTGACTTTATCCTTTGTTGGATTTTCAGTTTGAGTCCCGGAGTGTGACGAAATGGCCTTGGATTCTTGGCTTTAACCGATCAATTCTGAGAGGATTCTTCTCAACCGGTTTTCAACCTCTTGATTTTGCCCTGATTTACTGAGTGCGAATTAACTCTGATTTAATTCAGAATTTTGGTGGGCTTTGGGCTCATTTCTCTTCGTCTCCTTAAAGAATGGGCCTGCAAATAAATTAAGCAATTAATTAAGACAATGCAAAGTTTTATTCCAGAATAAGTATGGAAATATGATATTAAATATGCAACATTAGTGACCAATCATTCTGCAATGCTTAAATTTAACCTGCACACCAAAAAACAAAGAAGAAAGTTAACAAACTTGTGAAATCAAACCATTCTCATCCCCGGCAACGGCGCCAAAATTTGATCGGGGTAAAACCGCGCACAAAAAGTGTATGTTTTGAAGTGAAGATTTAAAGTGTGTGTGCTTTGGCTTCCTTGATACTTCCGTTATAGCATAGAGGCTAAAACGAGTCGAATCCACAGGGATGGGAGGCGATAGAAGCTTTACCGGTTTATTCACATGTGTGTTAAAGATTCTTCAAAGTTTTAAAGAATGAAAAGAAAAGAAACAAAGAATGAAAAGAGAAGTGTACGGTGGAAACAAAGAAGTGAGAAACAAAGAAAAGAATGATTTTTGTGATTTTTAATATTTCTAAAACAAAGTGGAAAAGAAAGAAGACTCACGGCTACTAACTACTAATGACTCCACCAACACGCTAACCTCTTAGTGATAGTTGCCTCACATGTATCATTGGCCATCACTAGTCCTTGGTTCAAGAGCGATTCAAAGCATGACCCATATGTAACTCATCACAACCTAACTCTACAAACAAGTGCAAGCTACACTTAAATCATCAAACCCAATAAAAGCAAGCATGAAGTAAAGTAATGTAAGCTTGTTAGTGGTTAGGAAGTTAGAGTTAGATCCATCATCACGAGCCATCAATGGCTCTTGCGAGAGTAAGGCTAAGTAGAGGCTATTAGATTCATGTGGATTATCTAAAAGAAGTTAGAATAGTTGGTGGTTAGTAGTTAGTGCCATGAGAGAAAAGATTAGCTACACATGTAAAAGAGATTAGAGAGAAGAAAACAAAGATAAGGTAAGAGAGCACCTTTCATAGATTGTCACCTTCTATTACAAGAACTCTTGCTTCCCAACATGTTCCACTCTCTCTCCCTATTACAAGATCTACAAAATGGAAAATACAAGGGAGGAAGAAGAAGAACACTAACCTAAACTACCCTAAACTACAAAATAGAAATGAAAACTACCCTAAAACTCTGCATATCTCCTTCTGAAAGCCTCAGGGGGGGTATTTATAGGCACCAGGGAAGAGGAGGGCCAGGGGACAGACCCTGGCCCAAAGCGGCGCGCGCGCCGCGGCCGACGCGTTTTCGCGGCCCCTTGGTGGCCGCGCGCGGCGCTTCGAGCCGCGCGTGGTCCTTTTGGTCCCCTGTCAGATTCTGCTCCCGGTTTCTGGTTTTTGGCCCCTGGTTTTGACGAATCAGCTCCTCTAGGTCAATGGCTATCTTAATAGGCCTTTAATCACCAATTAAATGGTGATTTAGGGTCTTCTTCTTCATTGCACACCATGGACCTAGAATCAAGAAAGTAAGGTATTATTAGCAGAATTTATTATTAAATAAATATGAGAATGTGATGAAAATTATGCAAAATTAGAGACTAATCAGCCACGCGCCAACAAGCAGTATTCCTTCAAAGACGAGCATGTCGATTCGTTGTTCAAGTTAGTCAACAAGAGTAACAGATTGAAGTTTCTTGAAGCTAGACATCCTGAAGAAGTCGGCAAGTCCGATAATCTTAACTACTGCCTATATCATAGGATGCTAGGGCACTCCATCAAGAGCTATTACATCTTCAAAGACATCTTTCAAGCTCTGATCGATGCAGAAGTGCTAAAGCTCCGTCTAGAGCAGAAGAAAGTGACGGCTAATATGACATCATTTCTTCAGTTCAGAAAACAGCCTCCAGCACTGTCTGGAGTAGTTCCCATCCCAAGAGGAGAACTAAGGATGATCAATACAGACCCACATCACCAATAAGAGAAGGGTCTTGTACCTGTCCCCACACCTCAGGGAGAAATTATGTGGGTTCCTCCTTACCTTGTCGAAGGCCAATAGTGGACTACTGTTACCAACATAAAGTCCAAAGGCAAAGCAAAAGCCTCATCCTGTAACGTGGTGTGCGCTTCTTCCCAGGAAACAGAAACCGATGTTCCCTTACTAACTTATTCAAAAGAGGAGACAATCGTCCTTGTCGCAGAACTCAATAAACCGCTCGTGCCAGAAACTCGTCCGGGTCAGTCATATTTAAAGAAGTATGACGAGATGGTGGCAAACCATCCTAAACCTAATACAGAGTCAGCCCAGCCCTCCGCGAAGCAACCGGTGGAGAAGCAGAAAGAGCTTCGGTTTTCCAATGCTCTCCTAAAGGACAACGTGGAAGGATCCACTACACCTTACCGCTTCGATGTTCTGACTCAATTGGCCAATAATCCAGCTAGAATCATCCTTTACGAGCTCCTAAGACTATCAAAGTCAACAAGAGAAGCTCTGAGGGAAGCCCTAGCTGATGCTGAGATTTTTATGGCCCAGATCCTGACTGGATCACAGGAGAAAGATGAAGAAGACTGCCTCTATGCCTCCCAAAATGCTCACTGCGTCACCTTCATGCCAGATGACATGCAGGTTAAGGGGAAACATGATCGGCCCCTGTACTTCACAGGGCACATTGGATCGTCTGAAGTGAGCCGCATTCAGGTAGATTCAGGATCCGCGTTGAGCATCATGCCTCGCCGGGTCATGCAGCACTTAAGGATCCCCACCTACCAATTGAGCGCCACCCAGACTACCATCTATGGTTTCAACGCCAATGGCACGCGCCCAATGGGGAAGATCAAGCTCAAATGTCAGATCGGGGACCTAAAGTCTGAAGTGACGTGCTATGTAATCGAAGTCGTTCGTACAATTTGCTGCTAGGATGACCGTGGATTCATCGTAATTCCATCGTCCCCTCCACTCTCCATCAAGTTATGAAGTACATTGACGGAAGTGGGAAAGTCCGAATGTTGATTGTCGAAAGGCATCCGTTCAAGGGGGTAGAGAACTATTTCACAGACTCTCTCCTGTACCAAGACTCTCTAGAAATAAATGAGAACCTACAGCCAGAGGAACCAGACTCTGGTAACGAAGCTGACACTGAGCCAGAGGTGGAAGAAATGTGCATGTGGGAATTAAATCCAATTGTAACGAGCATTAATAAGCTCAATATTAATAACACCGCCAATGATGTAAGCAAGTGGTATATTAATGAAGAGTTGAATTTGGCTTACTTTTCTGTGTTTTCTTCTGATTCAGTGCCATCAAATACTAGTACCGAGGTGGGTGATGACCCCTGTTCGGCAATGAATGCTCTGACATCATTGCATGTACCAATGAAGTCATTTCTCAAAATGTAGCAAGATGTCAGTGATGCGCAAGAATCAGTATTCATGGTTCCAGTAAGACGCAGAGGCTAAAAACCAATTCTTTTCGGAAGAATTAAGTCTGAATTGATGTCTCATAAAGACTCAGAAAGCGAGAACGAATCTCCTCAGTTCTCTCATTATGAGCCAAGTGTACTCAGAATGATGGAGAGGATGGGGTATGATCTAACAAATGGTCCTGGTTTGAACTTCGGCAAAGGAAGAAGAACACTACTTTGATCTTTCGTTCTGAAAGGAAAGACCCTTGATTATTACCATCGAACTCGTAGGGGTTTGGGCTATGTGTCAACTCCAATTCCGTCAGCCTTTGAGTCCGAAAAGTCATTATACCATAATCACTCATCTGGCACGTCATCGTGGGAGACGGACGTTAGTATGTGCAACCTCTTCAGAGAACTCTCAGTAAACATGGTGTCAACAAGCCACCTGAAAGAAGGAGATGAAGAAACGATCTAGTCTAATACAGATCTTTGGATCAAACACCTAAATACTCTCTGGGATGTTCATTTTGAACAACGCGAACCACCCACGGAGGATAAAGTTATCCGATTAATCTGGGAGATGAGGCTAATCCTAAGCCCATCTCTATAAGCGAAGGCCTATCATCCTCCGAGAAAAAAGATTTAATATCTCTTGTGCGGGAGTATATAGATGTCTTTGCTTAGAAATACGAGGACATGCCTGGGCTTGATCCTCGGTGGCTATGCATCGCCTTAACATTAATTCAGACGTGAAGCCAGTCAAACAGCAATAACAATGGTTTCGTCCAGAAATGACGGAAGCAATCCAGTCAGAAATCAAGAAGCTTATAAACTCTGGCTTCATTAGGGAGGAGCAACACCCTGATTGGGTAGCCAATATCGTCATCATTATCAAGAAAAACGGGAAGTCCAGATTTACATCGATTTTCGCAATCTAAATGAGGCCTATCCCAAAGATGAATTCCCTCTCCCAATCACGGATGTCATGATTGACAATACGTGCAGATTTGAACGAATGTCCTTCATGGATGGATTCTCAGGAATCAAATCAAAATGTACCCTGATGATGAAAAGCGTACTTCTTTCAGGATACCATTGGGGGTATACTGCTATACTATCATGCCCTTCAGACTGAAAAACGCTGGGTAACATATCAGAGAGCTATGTGTTGGCCCGGAGGCCTTCCACTCTAGTTTTGATGATGATTAACTCATGTAGTTATGTTTACTAATAATCTTGTGATTTTAGTTACAGATCATTGATCAAAATATTAGTTGGTGATTGCTTCAAAAAGAGGAGTTTGGAAGCTTTCACAAGTGATTCCAGGGCCCGAGCATCAAGATCATACATAGCCTTGCACGTTGGATCACGGTATTTTGGACCGAGTCAACTTGAAGATGGAAGATCGTCAAGAAGACTTAGGTATCCATAGTTTAGTGTGTTTTAGATCCATTTGTAAAAGATAAGTATAGTTGATATGCTCAAGTGCACAATACACACACGTTTCATGATTTGGATTTGGTTTTCATGAATAGTTGATCAAAACAAGTTTACATGGTTTATATGTATAGTAGATATATTCTTTCTATACATGCATGCTTAACTCCTAGACAAACTTATTTTGACTTACCTATTCATGTATTGAAAAATCCAAGTTTGATAAAATACTATCTTTGGTTTTTGATAAAATTTGCAAGACACAAAAATGATTCCTAATGTTTAATATTCTCTTGAAATTTTATCATAAGTTTGTGTTTCAATATAAAATGTTAAAACAATTTTTATGGTATTTTTAGAAGAGATAAAAGAATTTTAGAAATATGTTTAACTGTTTTTCTGACCCAGTTTCTGACCCAGAACTGTACTGACAGGCCTTGCCGGTCGACCGGGCGGTCGACCGACGTGCACAGAGCTGTGCACGTCTGCTAGCACAGTGGGCCGGTCGGCCGGTCGGCCGACCGGATCAGAGAGCCTTGCTCTCTGTATCTGGGCGGTCGACCGAGCGGTCGACCGGAACAGAGAAGTCTGCTCTCTGTATCTGGGCGGTCGGCCGTACGGTCGACCGGATTGCCCAACGGTCATATTTATGACCGTTGGCGGTCGACCGGGCGGTCGACCGGCAGCCTGTCAGGCTGCCAGATCAGCCTAACGGCTAGTTTTCTGTTTGGCCTATATAAACCCCATTTCTTTGGGATTTTGGCTAAGATTTTCAAGAGCAAAAATTCCTACTTTTCTGAAGTGTTTTTACAAGTTTTAAAAAGTGTTTTAGAGCTTAAAGATTTCATCTTTATTGTTTTTCAAGGGTTTTGAAAAATCAAAGAAAACTAGGTTTTTGGGATATTGTTTTACTTTTTCATTTCTATCATCTACAAGAGATTCCCAAGTAGTTTTTCTTTGTTATTTGATTTCCAAAAACACCTTGATTCCACACTTGAGCTATATCCTCTATCCTAATCTATTAGGATCTTTGTTTGTGGAAAAAGAGAAGTGTTTTAGGTTGATTAAGCCTCTAAGTTGTAAACCCTCCTTGTATTTGTGTATCCCTCTTTGGTAGAGGTTGATCGGAGTGGTGTTTGCTCCCTCTATTGTGAGGTGGAGATTGTTTGTTGGCTACAGGCCTTATCCCTCTTCGGTAGAGGTGGATTTGTGGTTGTATTGCCTCGGTGGCATTGTTGGTTGATAGGGGAGTTCGGTACTCCTTTAGTGGATTGGAAATCCTTCACGGTGGTGAAGGCGGGGATGTAGAGCTAGGGGCTCGAACCTCGAAACATATCTTGTCTTTGCGTTTGATCATTGTCTCTCAACTCTATCTCTCTTTATTTTGTGCAAAGCATAATTCATATTGCCATATCATTCATACTTGCTTGCATTTGTGCCTTGCATTTATTCACATTGCTATTTTTTCCTTATATGCTTGGCTTGCTTGTGTGTGTGCTTCACTTATACTTAACCACAAGAGCTTCATATAGCACCTCAACCCATATTTAGGGGAATCAAGAGGAGTTAGTCCAGAGCCCTTCACGGAGAATTCGGCTACACTTATTGGTTGTATTAAGTGTGATTGCAAAATTGTTTTAAGCTTCCGCATTTAGCGCACTTAGTTTCTAGATTAGCATTAACACCTATTCACCCCCCCCTCTAGGTGTTTTTCAATTGGTATCATAGCCTACGCTCCTGATACTTTATGCTTAACATCCTAGGAGTGAGATCCTTTGTTTGCTAATCTTCATTTGCATTTGCTTGTTTGCACACATATAGTTTGGACCCATGGACTTCATGACCCCACCTATGTTTGACCCTTCCAACATTCTTGTTTGGAAGACTAAGATGTCCATTTACCTACAAACCCTAGGATATAAGGTTCACCTTGCCATTACCAAGGAATCCTACCTTAGTGATAGCAAGCATATAGGGGCCAATGCACAAGCCCTTGAGGCCATTAGAAGCACATTAAATAAAGAATATCTTATGCTTGCTTCTAACTTTGATTCCGCATTTGCAGTGTGGAATATGTTGACAACCACCACCACCTCCAAGCTTCAATTGCCAATCCAACCGGAGGAAGAATCTATTGGAGATGAATCCGAGTCACAATGCTTCATGATCCAAGGGAATGACTCCTTTGAGGTACATTTGGATACTCAACTAGATAGTGCTAGTTCTTCATATGTTGATTATGTTGATCCCCATGCTTTGAATGAAGAACTTTCCATTGTTTACGAAAAATTAATTGAAAAATATAAATTTTGAAAAAGAAAAGTCTAGGCATTGAAAATGAAAATAAAAGTTTACATTCTAGACTTAAGAATATTTTGCAAGAGAAGGTTGAGGTCTATAATGAAAGGGATTCATTAAGGTCTCAACTTGATCTTGCACTAAAAGAAAATAAAGTTTTAAAATCTAAAAATGATTGTGAAACACTTTTGAAGAAAAATGAAAATTTGTCTTCAAAAGTTGAATTTGTTTTAAAAGAAAATGATTCTTTGAAAAGAGAAATTGATTTTATCTCAAAAGAATTAGAAATTTGTTTAAATAAAAATAAATCTTTGAAAAATGATATTGTTTCTCATGTTTGCCATGCTTCACCTAGTTTACCTATTGCATGTGCCACTTCTTCTTTAATTGATAATGATATATTCATGCTTAAGAAGAAGGTTGTTTGTTTAGGCTCCACTTTGAGCCATTGTGCCAAGAGCCATACACAATTGGAATCTTTGTTTCGAAAGAAATAAGTTCCATCTTTTCATGCACACCCCCCACAGCATACACATGTTCCTCACGGACACCATCACACTTTGTATGCTCATGTGTACACATGTACACATTGTGGACGTAAGGGCCACCTTACTAAATTTTGTTTTGATCGTATACATGATTGTAATTTAGCAAATAAATTTGTTTGGGTTAGGAATGATACTAACCCCCATGGACCCGAAAAGTTATGGGTACCAAAGACCACCCCTCTTGTGTTTGATGTAGGTGTGGGCTCTCACTTGACGTGAGAGTATCGGTACCTTGGAGTGGATGCGTTCCGAGCTTCATGGAAATCATTTGGATGCATCACTTTCAAGGGATGTTTGGTGGAGATGACCACCATGTTTCGGAGACATGGAGAGTTGCCTCATAGGTTTTGGTAACGGTCTCTAACTCCTAATTATTGTTTATGCATGCTTTTCATGTTCATTAGTTATAGCATGTTTTATTGTTTGTAGATTATTATGATAATGCCACGCTTATTAGATCCTTGACATGCATGTATAGCATTTTGAGACACTCATGTTTATATGGACCCATATTTAGTGTTCCTTTGTTTAGCTATCATGTTTATCATAGGTTTAATAACATGTGGATTTACATAATAATCATGTTTATGATTTTCATGTTGATTTATATCCCGTTTGATGCTTCATGATTTGAATATATGTTTAAATGTTAGTTTTCATTAAGACTAGGTATATATTTGTGCATATAGTGGGCCACAAATAAATCTATATATGTTTGTGCTTGAATGCTTATTTGAACCCATTAGATGTGCTAGTATAGTCTAGTTTTGATGATCCATGCATTTTAAACTTGTATTCCCATTTTGGTTTTGTTTTATGATCATGTGTTTTTGTTTCATGTATATGTCTATTTTGCCAAACTTTAAGATATACATGTATACCCCTTGAGTCATTTGCTTTTCATGCAAATCTATACATATGGACTCAATTGTGTTTAGGGATATGTATGTATACTTTTTTGTGTTGACAAATCATACATATACCTTGAAATGAAATTGTTTTAATGGAAATTTAGTTTCTCATGTTTCCATGTGTTTTTGTTTAACTTCATGTATATGTCCATTTTATCCAAATTATTGTTATACATATACATCTTTTTTGAGCCACGTGCCTTCATGCATATATCTTTGTGGACTTGTTGTGTTTGGATATGTATGTATACTTTAGTTTGTATAAGACATACATATACCTTGAAGATTAAATAAGTTTTAATGATTTTCATGTTTTAAGGAATATTGAGCTTATTGTCCATCTTTCATGATTATGATCTTCACATCTTATTTGTACACTCACATTTATTGTTTACTCATGTTTTGTTTTCATGAGTCATATTTATGCCTAATTGATTATGAGTGTTGACTATATTGTGAATTTCATGTGTTTCATGAAAAATAATTTTGTTTTATTCCTTGCTTCAAGGATTTCGTACTAGTTTACAATTCATATAACTAGTTGCGATATTTTTCATTTTGGTAGAGTTTTCAAACAAAGCTTACTTTCAAATCTATTTTTTTTGAAAACCCCTACCATCCACGGGCGGACGGATGGGAGATCATGCTCATGTATGCTTTATATTGAAAATCATTTTAAACTTGAACATGATTGGGAGGATTAGTTATATGATGTATACACTTGATCATTTTTGTTGTTTCAATTGGTATCATTGAAATTCTTTCAATTGGTATCAATTTTGACCTTTCTTGTATACTCATATATGTTTGTATGTATGTATGTTTTTCAATTCCAATAGTATCAATTTCGATTGGTATCTAATATTTTCATACATATATATTTTGTTTATGCTAAGCTTGAGCTTCAACTTTGTTTCAATTGATTCAATTTTCAATTGGTTTCTTAAACAAGCTTATGCATGTGTTGTGTTGGTATTTCATAAAGGGGGAGAAAATTCGATTTCATATTTCAATTGGTATTTATATTTTCACTCCCTTGCTTTATGATAGAAAATAGTCATTTCAATTGATATCATACACTTAATAAGAAAAATACTCTTTTTGATATCAAGATGTTTATTTGAATGTTTTAAATTGGTATCTCAAAATTTTGTTTAAAGATAAATACAAAAGTTTTGATATGTATTACCTATATGCAAGGAGAGCTTAACATCTCTTCTACATATAGATTCATGTTGAGTGTATCTTGTATTGAGGAGCTTGACATCTTTTCTTTATGTGATACACGTGTGTAGGGGGAGTTTCACATCTCCTCTTATGCATTGCATAGTGTACGTTATGTGAATTAGGGCTTGTCATCCCTCCTTCATGTAATGTATCTATGTAGGGAAGCTTCACATCTTCCTCTTCATGAATGTATATCGCATATAGCATGTGTTGATTGATCTATGTTTTCTTTCAATTGGTATCAAGATGCTACTTTGACATATTTTCAATTGATATCTTAATTGATTGTCACCCCTATTTGGTTTTATTTTTATTTTATACAAAAAGGGGGAGAACATTGTCTTTATTAACCCTTTTGTTGTTTCATTGTTTCGACCAAAAAAGGGGAGAAAAATTTATTGATTTAGTTTTGCTTTTACCCCTTTATTGATGATTGTTTCTTTGTATTAAAAAGGGGAGAAGATTTTGTTTTGTTTTGATTGTTTACCCCTTTGTTGATGATTGACAAAAAGGGGGAGAAAGATTTTGAGTTTGTTTGAGTTTTATATATGCATATTTATGTTTTGCATATATTAAGTTTAATTCAGTTTAATTTTAATTGGTATCTAGAGCATGTTTTGTTTTTGAACATTTCATTGGTATCTAGAGCCTTTTTATTATTTATGCATATCTATGCATTCATGTTTAAGAGCCTTCATTGCATATTCATTATTGTTTATTTGTTTATGCATGAGTTAAGGAGGAGCTTCTTTGAAGCTTAACTTTAATCCACGCATATATAACTCCATGAGTTTTGTCATCATCAAAAAGGGGGAGATTGTTGGCCCGGAGGCCTTCCTCTCTAGTTTTGATGATGATTAACTCATGTAGTTATGTTTACTAATAATCTTGTGATTTTAGTTACAGATCATTGATCAAGATATTAGTTGGTGATTGCTTCAAAAAGAGGAGTTTGGAAGCTTTTACAAGTGATTCCAGGGCCCGAGCATCAAGATCATACATAGCCTTGCTCGTTGGATCACGGTGTTTTGGACCGAGTCGACTTGAAGATGGAAGATCGTCAAGAAGACTTAGGTATCCATAGTTTAGTGTGTTTTAGATCCATTTGTAAAAGATAAGTATAGTTGATATGCTCAAGTGCACAATACACACATGTTTCATGATTTGGATTTGGTTTTCATGAATAGTTGATCAAAACAAGTTTACATGGTTTATATGTATAGTAGATGTATTCTTTCTATACATGCATGCTTAACTCCTAGACAAACTTATTTTGACTTACCTATTCATGTATTGAAAAATCCAAGTTTGATAAAATACTATCTTTGGTTTTTGATAAAATTTGCAAGACACAAAAATGATTCCTAATGTCTAATATTGTCTTGAAATTTTTATCACAAGTTTGTGTTTCAATATAAAATGTTAAAACATTTTTATAGTATTTTTAGAAGAGATAAAAGAATTTTTAGAAATATGTTTAACTGTTTTTCTGACCTAGTTTCTGACCCAGAACTGTGCTGACAGGCCTTGCCAGTCGACCGGGCGGTCGACCGACGTGCACAGACCTGTGCACTTCTGCTGGCACAGTGGGCCGGTCGGCCGGTCGGCCGACCGGATCAGAGAGCCTTGCTCTCTGTATCTGGGCGGTCGACCGAGCGGTCGACCGGAACAGAGAAGTTTGCTCTCTGTATCTGGGCGGTCGGCCGTACGGTCGACCGGATTGCCCAACGGTCATATTTATGACCGTTGGCGGTCGACCGACAGCCTGTCAGGCTGCCAGATCAGCCTAACGGCTAGTTTTCTATTTGGCCTATATAAACTCCATTTCTTTGGGATTTTGGCTAAGATTTTCAAGAGCAAAAATTCCTACTTTTCTGTAGTGTTTTTACAAGTTTTAAAAAGTGTTTTAGAGCTGAAAGATTTCAACTTTATTATTTTTCAAGGGTTTTGGAAAATCAAAGAAAACTAGGTTTTTGGGATATTGTTTTGGTTTTTCATTTCTATCATCTACAAGAGATTCCCAAGTATTTTTTCTTTGTTATTTGATTTCCAAAAACACCTTGATTCCACACTTGAGCTATATCCTCTATCCTAATCTATTAGGATCTTTGTTTGTGGAAAAAGAGAAGTGTTTGAGGTTGGTTAAGCCTCTAAGTTGTAAACCCTCCTTGTATTTGTGTATCCCTCTTTGGTAGAGGTTGATCGGAGTGGTGTTTGCTCCCTCTATTGTGAGGTGGAGATTGTTTGTTGGCTACGGGCCTTATCCCTCTTCGGTAGAGGTGGATTTGTGGTTGTATTGCCTCGGTGGCATTGTTGGTTGAGAGAGGAGTTCGGTACTCCTTTAGTGGATTGGAAATCCTTCACGGTGGTGAAGGCGGGGATGTAGAGCTAGGGGCTCGAACCTCGAAACATATCTTGTCTTTGCGTTTGATCCATTGTCTCTCAACTCTATCTCTCTTTATTTTGTGCAAAGCAGAATTCATATTGCCATATCATTCATACTTGCTTGCATTTGTGCCTTGCATTTATTCACATTGCTATTTCATCCTTATATGCTTGGCTTGCTTGTGTGTGTGCCTCACTTATACTTAACCACAAGAGCTTCATATAGCACCTCAACCCATATTTAGGGGAATCAAGAGGAGTTAGTCCAGAGCCCTTCACGGGGAATTCGGCTACACTTGTTGGTTGTATTAAGTGTGATTGCAAAATTGTTTTAAGCTTCCGCATTTAGCGCACTTAGTTTCTAGATTAGCATTAACACCTATTCACCCCCCCTCTAGGTGTTTTTCACTATGAATGCAATTTTCTGTGAACACATGCGTAAAATAGTGGAATGCTACGTCAACGACATTGCAGTGAAAAGCCGCGCCAAGGGCGACCACATAGCAGATCTGAAAACAGTTTTTGAAGTCATGTGGGCACATCAGTTGAAGATGAAC
Source organism: Agave tequilana (assembly GCA_038442645.1). Lineage (NCBI taxonomy): Eukaryota > Viridiplantae > Streptophyta > Magnoliopsida > Asparagales > Asparagaceae > Agave > Agave tequilana. The sequence goes on along the minus strand of JAVJIF010010536.1, from coordinate 163,355 downwards.
CTCCCAAATCTTTCCTGGGGGTAGCCAGCGGTAAATTCCTAATGTTTGTAGTGACATCAAAAGGAATTCACTTAGACCCGCGCTATCCAGGAGATGCAACCTCCAAGAAATCTCAGGGAAGCAACGGCCGAGCTGATAGTCCGAAATGTTCAGAATGTATTTTCGAACAAACAACATATAGTATTGAGACTAGCTCGAATTCTCCAGCTTCTGCACGAAGGAAACAAAACCTACAGAAAGAGGCACCGCCGTTATCAGTGAAGGGCAGTGCATAACATACCAGGCCATCAGGTACGTGTATGGAAGCTTGATCCTGGGGTTTGGGGTCTTCACTATCGGCCTTCCCTCCGAATCGACCACTGGCCTGCCCTCAGAATCTACAATGGCCTCCACTTGGCATAGGCTTTTGACAAGAGCCTGTAAACCGCTCTGTATTCCGGCTACCAACGCTAGAAGGAGAGCGATAGACTTCCCGTAGGCAAGCAAGACCGAAGGGTATACCATATCAGCAACGATTACTTCATGCGGCAGCGTTGGCACCACACAACGCTTCAGCCATAGTATGAGAAAGCCCGCCTATAAAGCTCGGTCAGAAATGGGAACTTGGCCTGGTGATGAAAACTTTCAAAAACTGTATCGGGTTTGAAAGTATCCTCGTTCGACTCAGTGATGTAAGAGCTTGTGGAGGCATTGATCCTCTCAGTAATCTCCTCGTCAGTGCAAGGGGCCAGACTAGTCACTGAGCTATCCTTCTCATTTATGTCATTGAATAGATAGCTCACCCAGGACATCTGCTTGACACCCCTATTCCTCCAGGATGATATCTGCCCGCAGATATGGAAGTGGCACAACACTCCCAGTGTGTCTCATACACCTGAGGGTCCTCTTTCCTCAAAAGGTGAAGCTCCTCAGAAGTCGAGACGTATTCTTCATAAGGGGCATCTCCCATAACTAGCCCCAAGACTTCATATAGCTCATGAAGAGCAAGCCCCATCTCTCCAGTTGGGGTAAAAAATGTGCCCGTCAGAGGTTTATAATGCTCCAGGACGCCATAAAAATTGTTGGAACTCTGCGGGATGCCATATTGGACGGTCCTGACCGAGTGATATAATCCCACCTGCTGCAGCAGAGCCCCGAGCTCTACGAGAACAAATCCAACCATTCTACCCCACCATGATTTGTCGGTAGAATAGACCCACCCGAGAGGATGAAAGTCAACGGGAAAATCACCCCTAACTTTCAAAAACTGATTGATGAAGGTGGCGCCAAGCTGAGGGGTTTCTCCTTTCAGATACTCAGGCCTAACTAACCTGGGAAATAAACAAAAGGCATCTTTCCCATGGCCCGCAGAGTATACTTCTTTGGCACCTAATCTGCCGAGAGAGACACCGGAAACAAACCGGGAAAGATCCCAATCCATCGTACGATGAATGGACATATGTTGAATATAGGACAAGGAATACATCCTCTCCATATTGGGAAGGAAGAACCTCCTATCCCCTATCTGACGGAGCCACTTATAATCTCCATCATGCAGAATCCTATCATCCTCGTCAATGGCGTCACCAAAGAAGAAAACAGGCTTCCTTAACGGAGTGCGGGAATCCATCTCGAACAGCCCATCAGAGATAATCTCCCGAAGGGTCACCATACTGGCCTTAGAGATCCTCTCCTTTCGCTCCCTTAACTTACGAGTAGTCACAGGAGTAGTCTTCTGAAGCACGAAGGTCAGATTACGATCAGCCCCACCTACGTACCCAAAGTGGCATTTCTTGGACAAGGGGTTGGAAGAGTATCGTACTGCAATGAAGACAACACTTAGTCAAAAATCTAAAAGAAAATGGCTAAGTGTTTGAAATTCAAACACGAAAATGAACCCTGACGCGAAAATCTACAAAATCTACGTCTAGACTCAAGAATGCGAGGCTTGCATGAAGCTCGCATTTCAAAATCCATAACTTAGAAAAATTTCTAAGTATCAGACTCAGACGCGAGACTCAGTAAAACCTGTGCCTGGCTTTAAAGACGCAAGGATTACATGAAGTCGGCATTTAAACCTCACATACTTAGAAAAATTCTAAGTATTGAGCTCAAAACGCAGGGCTCAACGAGGCCCGCCTTCAACAATCAGATACAGACTCAAGTTGATGAAGCCAAGACGCGGAGGCCGTCAAACCTGCGACTTGCTTACCAATTCAAGAGCTGCGTCTGAAAATCAAACACAGGCATGAGTCTCGCGTTGACGATTCACATTCAAAAGAGACTTAAGAGTTAAGAGAACTCTTTAAGGCCCTTCAATGGCGGAAACCAAATCAGATGGTTTTACTACCTGAAATGGGGGCCTCCTGCGTGGAAGGACCACCCATTTGAATCTCCGGAGCGACAGCGCTCGAGGACGAGGAAGCAGGTTTGGTCTTCGGTGCCATTTTGACCGTGAGATCACTGTTGAAGATGGTGAAAATGAAAAAAAGCTTCAAGCTTTTCTTAATACTAGATATAATGCTCAGCGAAGAAGAAGAAGAGTCTAATGATGACTCTTGAAAGACTGTTCTCTTTTATAGGCACAGTGATCCGCAGAGATACGTGGCGCATGTCTCGAGACCTAATCCCCGCCCGACACGTGGCGTGCGTCAAAGGAAGGATGTCCCCTCAACTCCGCCGGACACGTGGCAACGCACCCAAGACGCGGGACTCGCGTTTAACAAAAATCGCGTCCCTCCAAAAGTCGCGTCTCTTCAGCAAGGCCAAAGCCGCGCCTAGTTAACAGGGTAAGAGCCGCGTCTTCACTTCAAAGATCGCGTCCCTCCAGAGGCCATGTTTCTTCAAGCGAATTAATAGATGCGCCCCCACTCCAAGTGAAAACTGCATCTCTAAAGCAACTGACCCCTGCGTCTACAAGATTTGCATCCAGTCTTTACTTCTGCAATCAGTTCAATAGTACACTGGCACAAGCAGACGACTGTTTACCCCTGATTCAACAGTACACTAACAACCAGCTCAGAGCACTGAGAAGGTCTGGACTGCGTATCTAGACACTCACCATGATCATCTATAGTGGCTTCAAAGGGTTTTACAGTACACTCACGAGGACCATACTCCAGACAAGATCAAGCTAAGAGTATCTCAAATGATTGTCAGTCCAATCATAAGAAGTAGGAATTCAACCAGAGTCCAAAGTATTTCGAAATCCGTCTCAGTCAACCACGGAATATCAAAAACTTTGGAGGGGGTCTGTAGGCTGTCTAAAAATCACTGAAGAGAAGTCATCAAAAAGCAGAGTCCAAACTCCAGACGCAGGGCTAATCATAGCCACTACCACAGCACCAAGACGCGAGGGCCGAAACCCGCATCTTAGCATTGCTGCAGTAGCATCACTACAGTACCAAGACGCGAGGGTCGAAAACTGCATCTCTACTTTACCACAACGACCAAGACGCAGAGCCCAGAGCCCGTGTCTCACACAAAGCTTGACGCAGAACTTGAAGCTCACATTTCAACCAAAAGCAAAGTTCAAGCGTTACCTTAATGGTTAAACACAAGGCTCGAAGCTCGCGTTTCAACTACAAAGGAACCCTGCGTCTCAGTTATAACTGCCCACATTACTGGGTCAATTACTGCCCACGTAATGAGGGAATTAACCCCCATTATGGAGTATTTTTAGGGGACACTTTTACCCCTGAAACCTCTATAAATATCCCAGTTTTCTATGGAAGAGGGGTCGAGAAAAATCTGGTCAGAAGAACTTCAGTTCTAAGCCGTAGAAAGACTAAGATCCCCAGCTAAAAGAAAGAGAGAGTTCAACTCTTCTAACAACTTGTTGCGTACAAGTTTGTTTTTGGCCTACAATCTCTTTGAGATTCTTGTTGGACAGAAGCTGTGTTACTTCGTTCACCATCCAAAGAAGATTCCCAAGAAGTCTTGACGTTCACCCGGTCAACAGAAAATAAAATTCACTTTCCACCACCACATCAAGAACCCGGCATTAAACAAAGGGGAGATTTGAGCTTGAATATCTCCCCTCTCTTGTAAGAGGATAATTGATCCGCTGTAATTTTTTTTACTATCAAATAAAGAATTTACCCCTCGATCTTCAATTTTTCCTCACCAAACATCAATCAAAATTATAGGGTGGATAATTCTTTGTAGATTCAATATGATGTTCACTCTTTTTAAACTAATACTTAGTTGTGGTAGATGATTAGTGACTTATAATTTCTTTGGTTAATTAAATTTCTTTCTTACAATCAATGTCTCTTTTTCTAAGATAACTGTTAGAGAAATCGTTCCGAAAAGGTTCCATCGCATCCTTCCCTGTGGATCAACCCGTCTTGCCCTCGCTACACGATTACATTGAGAAGAGACTAAGAACTTTCTGACTTTAATTCTTGACTTTATTTCCAATACATTTTCTCTCAATCAAAATTTTGGGCTACAAAATTTTGGAGGCAAAATCAAGTGGTTCTCCTTGATTAGTAAAGAGAAAGATAGCTCATAAAACATACTAACTTTTGTTTTTCTCTACTTCTCTTACATCCCATCAATCAGGGGCCAATGACCTGAGTAACATTATTCAATGTTTAGAATCACACTCAGACCCGCGACACATAAAATAATGTGAGTACAAATTAAGTACGCCACATAACATACACTTTTTGTTAGAAAATTACTTTTATGAAGAAAAAATATGGAAAAAGTAAGAGTGACAATGCGTTGATTCAAACTCGAAAATTCAACCCATTAAGAGATCTGAGATCCAGTTGAAGATCTAAACTCATGAGTTTGGGTTCATCTGATATTTTTCTTCATATATGTAATTTGCATTCTAGAATTTTTTTTGGCTCAAATATGTAACTTCCCATAAAAACTGGTGTCGCCTAATATCAGTGATATATTCCAGAATTTTTAATTTGCAAATCAGATAGAATTTTTTGAATTTGATTTCACATTGTTCCTCATGATAATATTTTTTTATTTTACAGAATTTTTTAGAACTGTTTGGAACTAGTCAAATTTTGACTCATTAAAATAATATTAATTAATTAATTTTAAACTACCTTTTCCTTTCTTCTTTCTTCCTCCCCAAGTCCTTTCCACTGACTTAATGTTAGAAATAGACATGTTTAAACATTATCAAATGTGTATCAAGGTCTAAGAAATATTCAGTATACTTGTGGTTATACTACCAATCACATGTTGGTAATCCAAGCAACAGAGAAGAGGGACACTAGAGAATGATCATCAATCACACGAACAAGTAAACAAAGAAAAAAAAAGAAAACACAAGATTTAACGGGGTTCGGCAATTTGCCTACATCCCCAGGGCAAGGGGGAAGAGTTATTATTGAATTAATCAATTACATGTTTCAAATATTGAGGACAATACCCCTCTTTATATAACCAAAGAAGCTGATTGAGCATGACCTACACACAAAAATATAGAATTTCAGAACTTAAGAATAAGGAGTGCAAGTTCTCAATACTACCGCTATAGCAAGTGGCTATGCGGGTCGTGATCCACAAGGAGGAACTAGCGATGGAAGCTTTTTTAGTAAGTTCTCTTTTAGGTTACAAAGAATGGTTAAAGATCTTCTTTTAGTTCTTAAAAGAAAACCGAAAAAAAGTTATAGTTAAGTTAGAAAGAAAGTGATAGATAGAGAAGGGGGAGAAAATGGAAGTGGATATGTACAAAGAAATGAAAAAGAGTGAAAGAAATTTGAAAGATTGTGGTGTTGGTAATTTACACTAAAATTAAAAGAAAAGAAAACCTAAAAGAAAAACTTACATCCTTTGATTGATGACTTACCTGGAACCCTTGCATGTTTTACCTTACTTCGGAGGCGATCAACACATAGCCCATAAGATCGATCTCAGTCCCCATTCGCATTACATCATCAAGATGAACAAGAATGAAATGATACGGAATCTTGAGGAGGAGAACGTCATCATGAAATATCGGTGGCACTCACACAAACATGGCTATACCGATGCTTCTAGGTTCACCTTTTATTGCTTGAAGAAACGATGGAAGAAAGGAGGAGAGTACATCGGTGTCACTCTCAACATAAGCCTCTCTCTTTTACTTACATGAATCTCAGTCTCACCTATGCTTACAAAGAAATAAAGTTTACATAAAATGAAAATAAAAACCTACACTAAAAAGAATGAAAAACTGGCCTAAAATCTATCTCTGCTAGGTCATTCCTCCTTTTTTGCCTTTAAGATTGCAGGTATTTATAGGAGAAATGCAGAGGGTAGAGGAGTATGAATATAAGGGAAGCTGGCTATTTCTGAATTTGAATCCTCCCTTATCTCCAAACTTAATTTGATGTGGATATTCAGTTCTAATCTGCAGCTTATTGGCGTATTGATTGCTAAAATATAACTTATCAAATGATAGAATTAGAAATAATGATCAACCAAAGAGTTGTAGCCCTTTAAATCCTCTTCTCATCTTGAATCATCAGATTAGAGTTCTGGTAGCGAAAGTTATGATTCAAATACTAAAATGTATCCAGCCAAAATCTGAGTCAGAATTACTACATTTCATCCGTTGATCTTCTCTCTATCTATTTATCCCTTTGGATTTGGACTCTGTACTTAACGTTATCCTCGGTTGATCTTTAGCTTTAACCACCTGATTCACAAAAAACTGAATTTAACCAACTGGATTTGGGATCATCCTCCTCTAACCAAATAGATCTAGTTAAGTCTGAATGTAACTGATATTTATTTGATTTTATCCTCTTTCTCCCCATGATTATCTTCTGCAAAATAGACATTTAAGACAAGGAATTTAGCAGATTTATTACATGATAAATGTGAAATTTAATAAAGAATAATGCAATAAATGTGTGTAATCAGAAGCCGTGAAAAAAAACTAAAAACACCTAATTTGAATCAGAAATGAATTCTGAATCAGATTTGAAAATAGGCCACTGCATCCGCATTAGTCGACTAGGAAATATCTTAGTTGACTAATTACTCCTATTAGTCGACTAGGTATTTGGCCTTGTTGACAGGACTATAGTGAAACAGATTTGCCAACTCTCTATTTGTATCATTAGTCGACTAGGCCAAATGCCTAGTCGACTGGGCTGGGTTCCTCTTGTGCAATCCACCATTGATACGATGATGCACTCTCGTATTTGACACCATTGATTGCATCGATCTTTGGCTAAATTTCAACAGAGTTTAAAAACATCTATCAACAAGATTTTACCCTCTCCCACAATTCTCCACATCGGTAAAGATTTATCAAATCTGAGCCGAACACAACATAGCATGTCGACGCCAATTGGCTGCACCATTGTGGTTGCCTATGTACTCATGCCCAATGGTATCAAGCCACACGTAGTTCATCCAACGAGCTCCACTGAGATCACACAACTGGAAGGATATGGAGTAATTCTTTACAATATGCAAACTTCACTCCTGGAATAATCTTTGTAAGCATATCGGCGGGATTCTTCTTCGTGTGAATTTTTTGTAACTTGATATCACCTTCATCAAGAATCTCCCAAACAAAGTGAAATCTGACATCAAAGTGTTTCATCCTTGCATGATATACCTGGTTTTTTGCCAAATAGATAGCAATCAGCTATCATAATTGATCTTCAATAGATCATGATCAATCCCCAAGTTGTCAAGTAACCCTTGAAGCCAAATTATCTCCTTCATAGCCTCTGTCATGGCCATATACTAGGCCTCCGTAGTAAACAATGCGACAATAGATTGTAGAGCGTCAGCTGACCGGTGCTTGGGATAATGTAAACACATATCCCGTTGTGGACTGGCGTTTATCGAGGTCTCTAGCATAGTCAGAATCAACATATCCGATACACTCTTGCTTACTAGCAACATCCTTCTTGAATACCAAACCGATGTCTATGGTACCTTAATGTACCGTAGACTCCACTTTGATTGGCAAAAAGCAAGACCAAAAATAGGTAAAGGAATGTGGGTCGATGTTACTGCTTTTGCGATTCTTTCGTAATAGCAAAGTGGCTCTATAGGTCGTATCCACAAGGAGGGAGAGCGATGAAAGCTTGATGCAGCTTCTTTGTTCAAGAAAAGAGAAAGTTCTTTGTTTCAAATAAAGAATTTGAAAATAAAATCAAGTTGGTTTCAAGAATTGTGTAGAATTGTATGGTGGTTTGTAAAAGTGAATTTTCTTAATGGTAAAAACACATAGCTAACTTTCTACTAAGTGCTCCCACTAATCTCTAACTTCTTGAAGATGTAGCCTCACGATGGATCATAGGCAAGCATAACCCTATGCATAGGAACTATTCACGTGAAAATCGAGTGAAAGTTCTTCCTTTAACTTAGCTTTACACAGCAAAAACTTGAACATTTCCTTATCAAGATCCAATAGAAGGCGAGAATAAGTGAAGAAATAAGTGCATTAATGGTATCGGCAAAGTTAAAAGGAATATCTCTAACTTACAAAAACAAATAAAGATTACAATCTATAGATCATCAAAAACCCGTTAAGCATGAAATATAAGAAAGGGGATACTTGAAGTAAGTTGGAGTTAGAACCCTCATCTTAAAATGTTATAGCTCTTATTTGCACAAGGCTTTGTTTGACACTATTGACTCATTTGGGTTATCAATCAAGTTGTTAGAGATTAGTGGGTTAGTAGTTAGTTAGCCATGCAATGGGAAAATTAGCTAGACATGAGTAGGGAAGAAAAACAACAAGAGGGAAGAAGGCAATAGAAGAAGTGTTATACTAAAACACGAAAGTAAAAAGCAATTAAAAACACAAAGTAATTGGAAAGAAGAAGGAGAAGTATTACTTGTATTAGATTGCCACCTTCAAATACAACTTATACACACACACACTCTCTCTCTCTTTCACTCTAATGGCTAAATAAAGATAGAAGAAGAAGAAAACAACTACAATCCTATAAACAAACCAACAACAATACTCTAAATTCTGGATATCCCCTCTTTAGAACCCCAGGGGGGTTTTATAGCTACAGGGGTTATGGTGCACTGAATGGAGGGTATGGCCCCTGGCACCACTCGAGCGGTGCCAGGATGGCCGCGAAAACCCCCCAGGCCGTGGTTACGCGGCCATACTGGCGCCAGGGGCTGCAGACTATGCTAGTATGGGTGCCCTGTTCCAGCCTCCACTCCTTTGACTTTTGCTCCCAGGTTCAGCAGGTTTAGGGTTCAAGTTAGGGCTTCTCTTTTGGTTCTAAAAATCCTGAAATATGTTAGAGTTTTTGGGCCTCTCTTCTTCTTCAAGCCATGGACCTAGAAATAAGGAGAAACACCCATTAAAAAGCAGATTTTTATTAAGATAAGTATGCAAATGTGATGAAAAATATGCAAGTATCAATGCTAATCACACCCCCACACTTATCTTTTTGCTCGTCCCGAGCAAAACAAAAACAAGAGAATTATTACACCACTTTCGCAGGTGATGCGATTGCACTGAGCATGTACAACAAACCTTTAAACCTCTAGGTTCCCCCTAGAAGAGGAGTGTTATTTCCTGAGGATTTTCAGCAGATTGCACCCACAAAATCCAATAAATGAAAAATGTTAGTTGTCAGCAAACCTCTTTCAGGGAAAAAAACTTCCAATTATCTAAGTAAAAATGCCCAAATGATATAAGAATTAGGTTTGACCCTCATAAGTCCTCCTATACTTTAGCCTTCATAAAAGAAGAAATTATGGTTTTCCCTTAAATTTAGAAAGATCTTGTACTTCTAACTCATTCTGTTATTTTGTTTAAATAGATAGCATCATGTGTAAGTGTGATGTGCTTGAGATTTCTTAACTCAACTCTGAATGTTATTTAATCTTATTAATGTTTATCTATATATTTATTCTTGGTTTCTTTAGGCTTTCTACTTTACTTGTGTAACACATATCAAACCGATGACTCCCAAACCAAATGGCTTTAGGGCACCAGGTGGAAAAACACCCCTCAGGTCAAACATGCAAGTAAAGTAGGCCACAAAATCAAGACTTATATATATATATATATATATATATATATATATATATATATATGGGCGTGAGTAATCATGCTTCTTGAGGCACAATTATCCTGCTTATTAAATTTTTTTTTATGTCAAAGTTGTGTCTCAAAATCCCAAACGTGTGTGTGTGATATATGCATATTCTATTAAAGCTAAATAAAAGATGTGAGTTATTTTCCTTGTCCCTCCCAACTCTTAGTCAAACCAATGTTACTTTTTTATTTAGGCTAAAATAAAGATTTCTTACTACGGTTCCCTTAATTCTCACAACCTTTTGGTATTTTTATAAAGAATATAAAAATTCTTTTTCATTGTAGAGGTCATTCATTTTTTTTTTTGGGAAAGAAGAAAAAGAAGAAAAGAAAATTGAAATGGGAAAGAAGAAAAGAAAAGTGAACACCCCCCCCACACCTATCTAATGCATTGTCCTCAATGAATGTCGTGTAAATGTAAATACAAGAAATAGGGGGAAAAAATGATATCACCGTCTCCGCAGATTCGGGCCGGTCGAAGTGCTGGGGTCGGCCGAGCGTGAACACCGAAGCGTCTCCTCAATACGTGCCAGGCGGGTATGTTGTTCATCCATTTGACGCTGAGTGAAATCTGTCCTTTAAAAATCTTTTTCATGCCCTTCCAAATGGAGGACCTGAATGCAGTGGAATTAGATGGGGGCAGTTGTCTCCAGAACTCAGGGTCATCCTCTTCTTCCATCTGGTCCTCTGAGGAGGACTCAGCTGGGACATCCTTGCCCTGGATATTAGGTGTCCAGATCGAATGCAAACAACTGTTATAGGCGCTGGTAATACGCTCAGGGGAAACGAAGACTCGGTCATACTCAGCAAAGGTCTCAGCGGGCAGAAAGTTTCTGCATAAGCGAGTCACTAAGATGGGCAGAGAGTACTTGGCTCCCCTAGTCCGTTAAGAGTTGGCCAACAATTGTTGCAGAAGGATGGTGTTTAGGTAGACAGTATGTTGCCTTGTCATGAGGCTGTGGATAATCTGTAAGGCAGGTCTGTTAAACGAGGCTGTGTGGTCTATGTCTAAGATGTTTCTTTGGATCCAACGACCAACACAATGGATGTTTCTGAAGGTGGTGTTTGCCTGGGGACCACGATCTTGCTCAGTGCATCGTACACCCATCAAAGTCATATACTCATGTAAAGGAAGGGGGGGAATGTACTGAGGAGGGGAAGGCACCTGGGTGACCGCCTCTATAGCCTCAATGGTGAGCAACAGGTCCCCGTGGTCTAGGTGGACAGTGATTTGATTAAGGACTCGATTAATGGAAGCAATATCTATCCCTAAATAAAAGCTCCTCACCAAGTCCAGGCAGTAAAAGGTGTCACAATCAGAATTATCGTACACCAACCCACACCACTGTCTCTCATGAATCCTATCTAGGAAAATAGTCCCACAACCCTAAACATCACTTAATAGGCTAGAAAAATCTTTCTCAGGAAATATGGTGGGAGCCATAATCTAGATTTGAAAATTTGAGAAAGAGAGTAAAAAATTTACAAACCTCCCCCGGAAACCGTGGGGGGAAACCAACAAAAAATTCCTAGAGTCAATCCAGACAGAGAATCCCTGATCCAAAGGGGAAATTGAGGAGAGTGCAGGACGTAGGCCGAGCAGAGATCTGGCGGCGCGGTCAACTCCACTAGATTGCCGCGTTTCCGCGGCTAGGGAAGGCCGGGCGCGGCTTTCTGGTGGAGGGAGAGAAGATGTTGGGGGTGGGGGCTGGCGCCTGGGTGCTTTCGCCAGATCTGGAAATGATTTTGGTTTAGAGAAGAGAAGAGGGTAGATATGTATAAATAAACACCAAAAGTTTGAAATTCTAAACTTACCCCTAGGTCACAAAAGTATTTACAAGTTTACCAAGGGTATGGTTATTGGAAAGACCTCCTCCTCTTTGTAGGTATTTACAAATGAATCTTTTGTTGTTTATATACAATTTTTAGTTATTTATTTATATATATATGTATATATTATACTTTTGTGTGTGTGATGGCAGATAGTCAAGTATACACTGGGTTATAAAGACGCAGGACAACTGCAGCTTGGACTCCAGCTCAGCAGTCAGAAATGGCTTCAATCTTTGCCTGTTCACCTTGAATTCCTGATTACTTTTTGGATCGAAAATTTTCACAGCACCGTATGGAAAGACAGTATGCACAATGAAGGGTCTGGTCCAACGAGTTTTTAGCTTTCCCGCGAAAATGTGAAGCCTAGAATTGTATAGCAGAACCTTGTCTCCCGGAGCAAAGTTTTTTCGGTTGATGATCTGGTTATGAAAAATTTTAGTTCTGCTTTTAGTGATCCGTGCATTTTCGTAGGCCTCATTCCGTATCTCCTCTAACTCTGAGATCTGTAATTTCCTCAGTTCACTGGCTTTAGTCAGATCAAAATTCAGTTGCTTAATAGCCCACAAAGCTCAGTGTTCTAACTCAACAGGCAGATGACAGGCTTTTTCAAAGACAATTCTGTATGGAGACATCCCCAGGACAGTCTTAAAAGTAGTTCGGTAAGCCATAAGGCATCGTTAAGCTTGATTGACCATTCTTTTTTCGATTTTGTCCCACCGTCTTTTCCAAAATGAGCTTGATTTGATGATTAGTCACTTCAACTTGCCTATTTGTTTGGGGATGATATAGAGTGGATAACTTGTAATTGATGGAGTATTTCTGCATCAGAGCTTCAAAAAATCTATTGCAGAAATGCGACCCATTATCACTAATTATAGTGTGGGGGGTACCAAAATGGGAGAAGATGTTTTCCTTGAGAAATTTGACAACCACTTTGTTGTCATTGGTCTTAGTTGGCACGGCTTCTACCCATTTCGAGACGTAATCCACTGCAACCAGGATGAACTAGTTGCCAAAGGAATTTGGGAATGGTCCCATGAAGTCAATACCCCAAACATCAAAAATTTCAACTTCTAGTATCGGGTTTAGGGGCATCATGTCTCGTCTCGAAATTCTCCCAGTTTTTTGACAATTTTCACACGACTTGCAAAAGTGGAATGAGTCTTTGAACAAAGTGGACCAGTAGAACCCACTTTGTAAACTTTCTCAGCGGTTTTGCGGGGACCAAAATGTCCCCCGCATGCAAGTTCGTGGCAAAAGCTAAGCACACTCCTCTGTTCTTCCTCTGGGATGCATCATCGAATAATCTGGTCGGGACAATACTTAAAAAGATACGACACTTTCCAGAAGAAGTACCGTACTTGGGCAAAGAAACGACACTGGTCTTGCTTTATCCAGTCAGCGGGTAATTGTCTAGTGGCCAGGTAATTGACTATGTCCGCATACCAGGGTTCCTTGAAAATGGCCAGGATGTGCTCGTCTGGGAAATCCTCATTGATCGGAGCTTGTATGATAGGTGTGTTCAGAATTTGTGATAGATTATCAGCGACCACATTTTCTATACCTCGTTTATCCCGAATTTCTTGGTCAAATTCTTGAAGCAAAAGGATCCAGCGAATCAGTCGGGCTTTTGCTTCCTTCTTGGTCACGAAATATTTTAGTGCCGAGTGATCCGTGAAAATCACTATCTTTGATCCTAACAAGTAGGGCCGGAACTTCTCTAACGCAAAGACAACAGCCAAGAATTCCTTCTCGGTCGTTGTATAATTCTATTGGGCGTCATTCAAGGTCCTACTCGAGTAGTAAATCACGTGCTGCTTATTATCAATGCGCTGTCCTAGAACAACGCCAATAGCAAAATCAGAGGCATCGCACATGATTTCAAATGGTTGTGCCCAATTAGGAGCAGAAATAATAGACACAAAAATAAGTTCTTGCTTAAGCTTCCCTCATGACTTGAAACATTCATCGTTAAATTCAAAGGGCACGTCCTTTGCGAGCAGGTTGGTTAAGGGCCTAGTGATCTTACTAAAATCCTTAATGAACCGTCGGTAGAACTCAGTATGCCCTAGAAAGGATCTAATATCCTTGATGCTTTTGGGTGGTGGAAGCTTAGTAATCACTTCTACTTTAGCCTTGTCCACTTCTATTCCTCTCCTAGAAATCTCATGGCCTAAGACAATCCCCTGTCTTACCATGAAGTGACATTTCTCCCAGTTCAGAGTTAGGTTCTTTTCCTATCATCTTTGCAGAACCATCTCAAGATCATGAAGACATTGTTCAAACGAATCTCCGTAGATGGAGAAGTCATCCATGGAAATCTTAAGAAAACATTCCACCATGTCGGAGAACAAACTGAGCATGCACCGTTGGAATGTCGCAAGAGCATTGCATAATCCAAAGGGCATGCGTCGATAAGCGAAGGTTCCAAATGGGCAGGTGAACGTGGTCTTTTCCTGGTCTTCTGCAGCAATGGGGATTTGATTGTAGCCCGAGTACCCATCCAGGAAGCAATAGTATTCATGTCCAGCCAAGCGTTCAAGCATTTGGTCGATGAAGGGTAGCGAAAAGTGGTCTTTACGGGTGGCTGCATTCAACTTTCTATAGTCGATACAAGCACGAACTTTGGTAAGCAGTCTTGTTTATACCAACTCTTTTTGCTCATTTTCAACTACCATAAAGCCAGCTTTCTTCGGGACCGCATGAACAGGGCTAACCCATTGGCTATAAGAAATGGGATAAATGATCCCATTATCTAATAGTTTCAAAATTTCTGCTTTTACTGCCTCTTACATGAGTGGGTTAAGCCTGCGTTGGGGTGCCTCCTGGGAGTTGCTTCATTGGTTAAATAGGTTCTATGTTGAACTATTGCTGGACTTATCCCTTTGATATCCTTCATCGTTCATTTGTCTCTTCAGAATAGACATTATGTTGTCCTCTTGTTGCTCAGTCAGGTGGGATGCTATGATGACTGACAGGGTTTCTCTTTCGCCCAGGTAAGCGTACTTGGGGTGTTCAGGTAAGGCTTTTAGCTCTAGCGAAGGTGTTGATTCATTGGAGGTGATATCTGGACTTTCATTCCCGTGATGAGGTACACTTTGGCTTGACGCCTAGTCCACTGCCGAATCGACGATCTGGTCTAGATTAAAATCCTCAGACTCCAGATCAAACTCTGCCTCCGTTTCTATCTCCATGCTTTCCTCATGCTCATTAGTCAGATTTTCAATAGAATTGACCTCAAAAGTCTGATCATTAATATCCCTGAGTTATCTTCTAAGATTAAAGACATTGACTTCCTTCGACATGTCTCCAAAGGTCAATCGCATGGACCCGTTCCTATAGTTGATTATGGCATTGGCTGTAGTAAGGAATGGGCACCCTAAGATGACTGGAGTTTGAGACCGTGATTTGACACAGGTTGGGTCTCAAGCACAATGAAGTTAATGGGGTAGATGAAATTCCCTACCCGGATGAAGACATCTGTGATTTCTCCCTTGGAGATTTTCACAGATCGGTCAGTCAACTGAATGGTGACTTGAGTTGGACTTAGTTCGCCCAACCCAAGTTGTTGTTATACTGAGAGAGGTAGCAAGTTGATACTTGCTCCTAGGTCAAGTAGTGCTCTACTAATTTCTGTTTGTCCTATGGTGCAGGAAATTATGGGACATCCGGGATCCTTATATTTCATCGGAATGGGACCAGATAGAATTTCGCTTATATTGGTTGCCAAGAACACTTTCTAGGGCACATTTGTCTTTCTCTTCTTCGTACACATATCCTTAAGAAATTTGGTATAAGCTGGGACTTGTTGGATAGCGTCAAGAAGAGGCACATTCAGTTTGACTTGGTTAAACATCTCAAGCATCTTCTCCATGTGCATATTCTTATTGTTGTTCCTAAGTCTATTAGGAAAGGGTGCTACAAGCTTATGAACTTCTTCAGCAGCTTTGTCCTCGTCAGATGTTTGTGGAGCAGATTGGGAGGAACCAGCAGAGGTGGAGGCAGGAGTAAGATTGATGTGGATAGGATTTTTCTGTTGGTAGACTTGGTTGTCCACCTTCTTTGCAGATCGAAGTGTGTGAATAGCATTGCACTGGTTGATCGAAGGATCCTGAATTTCATACGCTTGATTGGAGTTTTTAGGGTTAACTAGTGGCTGACTAGGTAAAGTACCCTTTTGTCTTTCACTTAGAGAGCTAGCTAATTGGCTCATATGCATTTCTAATCTCGATATGGCCTGTGAATGGTTGCTCAGCATTTGTCCCTGATTTTGCATGAAAGCAGCTTGGGACTTCATAAAAGCTTCCATGCTCTCTTCCAATTTACTGAATTTCTTTTCCATTGGTGAACTTTGGGAGGAGAAAGAAGGAGCTTGACTGGAAAAATTTGGTGAAGGATTGGGATGCTGAAAATTATAAAGAAATTAGACCTAAGAGGATTGTTCTTGGGCCTAAGAGAAATTTGGGTGATTTCTCCAACCGAGTTTGTATGTTTGTGAGTAAGGATTATGCGGCGGCTGTGAGTAGGCCACGTTCAGGTATTCCGGTGGCACTTGCTGGGTATGGAAAATATGACACTCTTCAAAGACATCATTCAGTGCCTGGCAGTATGAACAACCCGGATTGTAAATTGGTGGTGGGTTGATTTGGTTGACATTGGCTAGCTCTTTTATTTCTAGAGCCTCTATTCTCCTCATTAGGGTTACAATCTTAGTTTCTACAGTTATGGATTTCTAGAGATAGGAACGCTCCTCTTGAAGCTATAGATTGTGAATTCCTTAGTTTTTCTGAGGCTAGCTCCCATTGGTTTTCTCATGTAAATCCTCAAATAAATCCTAACCCTGATTCTCATCCTTCTACAAGAACCCTCCCTGACACATACTTTCTAATAGGGTTTTTGTTGATAATCTAAACCATCGTAGAGAATCTGGTACAGACGCCATTTCTCCACACGGTGATGAGGACACTGAGCTAGGAGATCTTTGAATCGCTCAAAGTATCTCTAAAATGGTTCGCTCGATTCTTGCCGGAACTGCATGATATTCTTCCTCATGAGGGCAGTTTTGTGAATTGGGTAGAATTTCTTTAAGAAGGCCTTGAAAATCATCTCACATTGCAACTGAATCTGTCGCCAAACTGTACAATCATTTCTTAGCTAGGTCCTTTAGGGAAAAGGGAATGAAACGTAACGACATCGTCTCCTAGCTGGGGAATACGCATCATGAGGCACACTTCTTCAAATTCCCTAACAAAGAAGTATGCGTCCTCTGATTCTAAACCATGAAACTTAGGAAGAGTGTTGATGAATTGAGGCTTTAATTCAAAGTTATTTCCATCTGCCGCAGACAGTTTTATACAAGATGGTAATGAGGTTCTGATCGGGTAAAACCTATCCTGAAGTGACGCCATCACTGATTTTAGATGCAAGGGTAGAGAAGTGTTTCTGGTTAATCTAGAAGTTACAGGATCTCTTACCCACTCTTGCATGCAGCACACCACAAACAATGTAAAGGCAACAAACAATCGAAAAGAATAAAAAACAAACAAGAGAAAGGAAAAACAATCACAAAGCCTTAGTCTAAGGTACCTGGACTTAGATGACTCCTAACTGGTCGATTCTCCGGGGGAGGTTGTTGCAGGAACTCGACTACAAGCTAATCGACCAGGAAAGGGCAAAACTCGGTGGGAGGTATCCGGGCGTGAGCCACGGGCCTTAATTACGCCAAACCACGAAGCTTTCGAGGCTTTGCCTCTCAATCCACTTGCCTTAGACACCGATTTTGCAGGAGTATAGTTCTTGCAATTTCCACCCTCGATTAATCTCTTAATGAGTCTGAGATGTCCCTAGGGCCAACGTCTATCAATTTTTAGTTAAGGCTCGAGTTGTGTGAGTGCACTTGGAGATGGTGTTTGGGCTAAAGAAGGGTGATGAAATCCCCACCTTATCTTGTTTATTTGGGATTTTGCCCTTAATGTCAATTGTGCAAGTGTACAGTTTATTCACAATAAGGTAACACTTAAAGCGATAAATCACTCCAAAATGTTTGTCATATTCTATATGAATGCACACGTACCTTTTCTCCAGCACTCTTCAACAAAAATTGAAATGAATCGAAATAGACACGTGCCCTAAATGCAAGAGTCTAATCCAAATTTCAATTAAGCAACAAGTGGATTTTTGTTGAGTTTATTACACATGTATAGGGCACTCAAGGGAACTAAAAACTTTGAGAAAACAATTTGAGCGGTTCTCGGCAACCCTGCAGAAGAGTTTGTTAGTACTTCAATCGGAGAAACGCTTTTACACGAATATTCGTGACGTCTTTGGCCACCACTTTCGCTTCTCGTGATAGTGAGCTCCTTGGTATTTCTCCTAACATAAGAACAAAAAAAAATCTTTAGTATTGAACAATAAAGTCGTTCCCCCCCGGCAACGGCGCCAAAATTTGGTCGGCAAAAAGCAAGCACAAAAATATGTAAAGGAATGTGAGTCGATGTTACTGCTTTTACGATTCATCCGTAGTAGCAAAGTGGCTCTACGGGTCATATCCACAAGGAGGGAGAGCGATGAAAGCTTGATTCGTCTTCTTTGTTCAAGAAAAGAGAAAGTTCTTTGTTTCAAATAAAGAATTTGAAAATGAAAACAAGTTGGTTTCAAGAATTGTGTAGAATTGTGTGGTGGTTTGTAAAAGTGGATTTTCTTAATGGTAAAAATGCATGGCAAACTTTCTACTAAGTGCTCCCACTAATCTCTAACTTCTTGAAGATGTAGCCTCACGATGGATCATAGGCAAGCATAACCCTATGCATAGGAACTATTCACGTGAAAATCGAGTGAAAGTTCTTCCTTTAACTTAGCTTTACACAGCAAAAACTTGAACATTTCCTTATCAAGATCCAATAGAAGGCGAGAATAAGTGAAGAAATAAGTGCATTAATGGTATCGGCAAAGTTAAAAGGAATATCTCTAACTTACAAAAACAAGTAAAGATTACAATCTATAGATCATCAAAAACCTGTTAAGCATGAAATATAAGAAAAGGGGATACTTGAAGTAAGTTAAAGTTAGAACCCTCATCTTAAAATGTCATAGCTCTTATTTGCACAAGGCTTTGTTTGACACTATTGACTCATTTGGGTTATCAATCAAGTTGTTAAAAATTAGTGGGTTAGTAGTTAGTTAGCCATGCAATTGGAAAATTAGCTAGACATGAGTAGGGAAGAAAAATAATAAAAGGGAAGTAAGCAAGAGAAGAAGTATTATACTAAAACACGAAAGTAAAAAAGCAATTGAAAACACAAAGTAATTGGAAAGAAGAAGGAGAAGTATTACTTATATTAGATTACCACCTTCAACTACAACTTGTACACACTCTCTCTCTCTCTCTTTCACTCTAATGGCTAAACTAAGCTAGAAGAAGAAGAAAACAGCTACAATTCTAGAAACAAACCAACAACAATACTCTAAAATCTGGATATCCCCCTCTTCAGAACCCCAGGGGGGTTTTTATAGCTACAGGGGGTATAGTACACTGAATGGAGGGTATGGCCCATGGCACCACTCAAGTGGTGCCAGGATGGCAGCGAAAACCCAGCCCAGGCCGCGGTTCCGCGGCCATACTGGCGCCAGTCTGCTGGCGCCAGACTGGCGCCAGTATGGGTGCCCTGTTGCATCCTCCACTCCTTTGACTTTTGCTCCCAGGTTCAGCAGGTTTGGGCTTCAAGTTTGGGCTTCTCTTTTGGTTCTAAAAATCCTCAAATATGTTGGATTTTTTGGGCCTCTCTTCTTCTTCAAGCCATGAACCTAGAAATAAGGAGAAACACCTATTAATAAACAGATTTTATTAAGATAAGTATGCAAATGTGATTGCTAAAATGAAAGAACAATCAAAGAGATTAAGAATTTGCCGTGTAGCTTGTGGCTAACGGGTCGTGTCCACAAGGAGGAATGCGATGGAAGCTTTTCGGTGATTCGTTTAAAAACAAAGAATTGTGTTCATTTTTTAATGGAAAAAGAGAATGGAAAGAAAGAGTTGATTAAAAGAGAAATTGCAACTTTAGAGAAGTCTTTGGAGAAGGTGATTTAAAAAGCTCGAAAATTGTTTTGTTGATTATAATAAGGAAGAAAATCTGGGCTCACTATCTCACTACTCAATCGTTCATCCTTCTATTAAAATCCTAAGTGCCTCAAATTGATCATAGGCAAAACTTAAAGTTGATTTTTAGAAAGTTTGAAGTAAAGCACATAAGATGGTTGGAAGAGTTCACTCTTTTCTTTGAAAAATCGTTTAGAATTGAATGTTAAATCATCAAGCGCGAAGAAGAAAGAATGAAGTAAAAACAGTTCAAGAGACGTTCATGAAAGAAGTAAGAGTTTAACAATCCAAACCCATCCTCATGTGCCTTCAAGAACACTTTCAAGAAGAAAGGCTTTAAGTAAGCATGCAAATGATTCATTGGGTCTTTTTCTTTAAAACCAGAAGAGAAGAAGAACTAGAGAGAGTTACAATAGTGAGCCCAGAAAATTATTTTAGTTACTCATGGAAAACAAAGAAGAAAGCAAATAAATAATGCAAGACATACCGTAATACGAATGGAAGAAAAAGCAGCTTGATTCTTGTATTGATGTCACTTCAATCTTCAAGTACAAGCACTCAATTCCTCTCTCTCTCACAAGTATGCGTACTGAACTACAAATTGAAAAATAAGAATACAACTTTTGCACTATCTAACAAAGAGCCTAAATCCTTAGAAAATAAACACAAATTCTAATCCTAGTCTTCACTCCTTTTTGCTCTGTTGAAACTGGTATTTATAGGGAAAAACCAAAAGGGGAGGATCCCGAGAAGATTGGGGGAGCAAACGCTCCCCCAACTGATGTAACAAGGCCGCGGAAATGCGGCTTGGGCCGCGTTTCCGCGGCCCTGGTGTGGCCAGGTGGCCACACCCAATTGGCTGGCTCCCTTGGTTTGGTGAATTTCCCGTATCTTCTTCTGGTTTTCTTATTTCTGCTCCAAAAGTTGATGAAACAGCCTTTGATTGTTTGGCTTCAACCGCTTGATTCAGGGAGGATTCTTCTCAACCTCTTGATATGCCAAAATTTTGCCCTGATTCCTTGATTTTGAATTTATTCAGAATTAAATCAGAATTTGGTGGGCTTTTGAGCTTGTTTCTCTTTTCTTTCTTTTAGCACTTGGGCCTACATTTAACAAAGAAAAAAGAAGACTTATTAATAGGATTTATTAGCTAAAAAGTATGGTAAGGTGACAATGTAAATGCAATATATGTGACTAATAACACCCCCACACTTATCTTTTGCTCGCCCTCGAGCAAAACATCAGACTAATTCTAATCAATTATTGGACCACTTTCGCAGGTCACTCGATTGCACTGAGCATGTGTAACAAGCCGTTAACCTCGAGGTTACCCCTAGAGGACGAGTTTTGTCTCGTGAGGGTTTTCAGTGAATTGCACCCACAAAATCCATAAAGAAAGAGAAAAAAAATTAGTATTTTCGAAAAGCATTTTTAATGGAGAAAATATTTGAAGTATATATGTGAGAGTTTAAGTAATCTATAAGTTATAGGAATATCAAATTTTTCATTCCTAAACTTAGTCTCTATTCAAAAACATGTCATCAATCAAAGTAAGGAGTCAAATTGTTTTTCTCATCTAGTCTATTAATTTACCCTGAGTCGTATGCACCACCGTGATTATGAAGTTGACTAAAAGTTCTTTAATATCAACTCCTATGCCTTATTTATATTTATTTTTGGTGGATTTTATTCCTCAATTTCATTAGGCTTTCTAATCTGCCCATGTAACGAGCTTCAGTCGGTGACACCCAAACCGGACAGTTTTAGGGCACCAGGTGAGAAAACACCCCTAAGGACTTAAACACTCGAGCAGACAAGGCCACGAAACCAAGATTTTTATTTATGAAATGTACCCCTTTTAGGCGTGAATATTTATGCTTCATGAGGCATAAATACCCAGCTTAATCAGAGGATTTATATATATACATTTTTTTCAAACTTATCTAATTATCTTTTGCATAAATACCAAAGCTTGTTTAGGTCAAAGCACCTAGCTAATCAATAATTAGATTTGTTTTTTTTTCATAATATATTTTTTTTTATAAGACATAAGAGTCTCTGTTTTTAAACCCTAAGTGTGTAAGTGTATTTAGTGTGCATATTTCATCAAGGTAAATATCAAAACTAAATTACTTTCACAAATTTTCTTCCTAACCCTAAACATCAAACAAGTTATCTGACTTTGACCAAGTATAAGAAATCCTAATTATGATTTTCCTATTCCTTAAAATTGACTTAATTTCTTACAAAAAATATATCAAAATATTGTTCTAACCTTTCAAAAAGTTTTTTTTTTTTCAAGTTATAGTAGTCATCATGTTACATGTTAGAACCCTCCCCCACACTTATCTCATGCATTGTCCCCAATGTATGAAAGAAATGTATACATGCATGAAATGAAATGTAAAAGATGTGCATATATTATACAAGAATATGTACAACATTAAGTTTCTCCCACACCTAGGTCTTTTTCGGTCTTATTCCTCTAGCTCTCTTCCCATCATTCCAATGGGTCCTCTTTATAGGGCACAGTGGGGACACCACTTGTTTTGTTATTTTAGCTTCCTTCCTCCCCAGTCTCACCTTCTTTGGGTGTTTCTTCCTCATATTGCTACAATCATTATTCAAAAATTTATCACCACCATACTTCTCTGTTGGAACTTCCTCACTATGAATTCCTAGAAATTCTAACTCAGTTCCATATATCTCCTCAAATCTTAGGTCAACACTTTCCCCTAGAAATGTGCAATTAACCAAAAGATCCCTAGTTGGTTAATCCAAACACATGAGTTCTTCTTCGAAGAGGTTTTCAAAGAGTATGTCAATCGGAGGTTCTTGAATTATATCCTCATGTGATACATTATTGGTTGGCTCATCGAAAGTGAAGATATTAAAATCAAATTTCCCCTTTTTCAAGGGTACTCTAACATTAGGATCTTCGACATAAGCCTTCTCATCAAGATAATCGCATTCATTTTTAAATAATTCATTAAGAAACAATGACTCATCTTCTAAATCTTCACTCTCTTCATCACAATTGTTTTCAACAAAGTTTACCTCAAATGTTTGATCTCTTATCTTACGAGGTTGTTTTTCTAGATTGAAGACATTGACTTCTCTAGTCATGTCCCCAAAAGTTAACCTCATAGATCCATTCCTACAATTAATGATGGCATTGGCATTAGCAAGGAATGGTCGCCCTAGGATAACAGGAGTTTGAGCCCTATGATTGGAGTTAGACACAGGTTGCGTCTCAAGAACTATGAAATCAACAGGGTAAATAAACTCCCCAACCCGGATAAGGACATCATTAATCTCCCCTTTTGGAACTTTCACTAAACGGTCAGCCAGTTGGATAGTGACTCGAGTTGGACTAAAGATCGCCCAACCCGAGTTGTTGATAAACTGAGAATGGAAGCAAGTTGATACTTGCCCCCAAGTCAAGAAGTGCACGACTAATCTCGGCTTGTCCTATTGTGCAGGCAATGATTAGACTACCTGGATCCTTGTACTTGACAGGGATTGGACCCGATAGTACCTCACTAATGTTAGTGGCTAAGAAGACCTTTTTTTGTACATTAGTCTTTCTCTTCTTGGTGCACATGTCCTTAAGAAACTTAGCATAAGATGGGACTTGTTGGATGGCATCAAGAAGTGGCACATTTATCTTCACTTGATTAAAGATCTCAATTATCTTATCCATGTGTGAATTTTGCTTGTTTTTCAGCCTATTAGGAAATGGTGCTATAGGCTGGTGCACATGACTGGTTGACTTATCTTTTTCAGATTCATCAAATTTAGGAGGAGTTGGATTAGATGAGGTGGATGCTGAAGTGTGATTGTGTTGACTAGGATTAGGTGGTGTTGACACTTGGTTATCAACTTTCTTTCCCGACCTCAATGTATGAACATCATTACATTGATTCAGTGATTGATTCTCAACCAAATGAGCTTGTTGTGAATTCCTAGGATTCATAATTGGTTGACTAGGCAAGGTACCCTTTTGCCTCTCATGTTGTGGGTTGGCTAACTGGCTCATTTAACCCTCTAACCTCTGTATTGTTTGCATGAGGGAATCCTGGTTCTTCATGTACCTTTCCATGTTTCTCTCAAAATCAGTCATTCTCCTTTCAAGTTGAGGATTCTGGAAGGAGGATTGTGGAGTTTGGTTGGGAAAGTTTTGTTGATAGTTTGGAAAGTTAGGTGGATGGTTGGGAGAATTATTATGGAAATTGAAAAAATTGGGTTGATGATTGGAAGAATTATTACCATGATGGAAGTGGCTAGCATGATTTGACCGTGTGTGGTCATTATTTTGATGGCTCCATGAGAAATTGGGGTGATTTCTCCAGCCAGGATTGTACGTTGGAGCGTAAGGATCATTGTTCGGCCTTGAGAAGGCCGCATACATCGGTTCCGAAAAATGTTGGTGAGCTTGAAATACAGGACACTCCTCAAACACATGATTCATGGCCTGACAGTAAGTACAACCCGGAGTTGGAAATTGGTTTGGGCTGACTTGATTGACTGGACTTGGTTCCTTAGTTTTTAGAGCTTCCAGTCTTCTCGCTAGGTTAGCTAACTTAGCCTCGTTAGCTATGGATGATTCAATCGAATGGAGACCTCCTTTTGAAGAGATAGAGTTTGGATTTCTAGAGTTTTCACTAGTAGGTTCCCATTGGATGGTCTTTTCAGCTAAATTCTCATATAAATCTCATCCTTCATGCTCATCCTTCTGCAAGAATCCCCCTTGGCACATGCTTTCTAAGAGGGTCTTTGTCGAGTAGTCTAAACCATCATAAAGAATTTGGCATTGTCACCATTTCTCTATTCCATGATGAGGACATTGGACAAGGAGGTCTTTGAAGCGTTCAAAGTACCTCCAAAACGGTTCACTAGGTTCTTGCTTGAACTGCATGATGTTTTTCCTAACGAGAGCGATTTTATGGATTGGATAGAATTTCTTCAATAAGACCTTGATGAACCATCCCAAGATGTGATAGAGCCGGCCGCTAAGCTGTAGAGCCATTTCTTGGCTAGGTCCTTAAGAGCAAATGGGACAAATCTCAACCTAATAGCATCATCTGCAAGGTGTGGGATTTTCATCATTAAGCATACTTTTTCAAATTCTCTTATGAAGAAATAAGCATCTTCGGACTCTAAGCCATGGAATTTAGGGAGTATATTGATGAACTGTGGCTTAAGCTCAAAGTTGTGTTCACCAACCGATGGAAGTTGGATGCAGGATGGAAGTGATGTTCTAATGGGATAGAACCTATCCTGCAAAGATGTCGGTCGATCCATAACCGAATCTAGTCTTGTTTCGAACTTATTGTTGGTCCCCGAGATGATGTCAAATGCGAAACTATCTCTGTTGGCAATTATAGATCTAAAAATACCCAAGTCAACACAAAACTAAAACAAGAAGGATTAACGTTAAGCAAATAAATAAATTTGCAAAAAGGAAAACAAATCTCAGAAAATAGACAAACGCAAACAAGAGAGATTTATCCTGGTTCGGTCCTCGTGACCTACATCCAGTCCCCAAGCCACCCGCTTGAGATTTTCCTTTATCCTTGATTTTGTACACCCAAAATCACAACCATGCACACCACTTGACAAAGCCCCTTTGCCAAATGTGTACACCTTCTCTACATCCAAGAGAACACCTTCTCTGCCACCAAGAGAATACACTTCACCTTGTACAACTGCCTCTACACCAAGAAGCTACCCGTGTACAATGCTTGCTTTGAGTATTACAACTTTCCTATAAGCCTTGGTACTGTGTATGAACGTGGACAAGGTCTAGTATAGGAGAAACTTCAGAGAACTTCACAATGGAAATGACTTTTGGTGAAGAACAGAAGTTGGAATCAGTTTTCAGATTTTGACAGAATTTTGGCTTTGGAAAACTGAAGATTTTTCTTGGTATTTGGCCTTTGGACTAACTACCCTTTATATAGCTGAAGACTAGGGTAAGTTAGGGTAGTTATAGGAGCAATTCAAATGATAGAAACGTTGGAATTCGTTGCACAAAAGACCAGATAACGAAAACTGTCCAACAGTCAGAAACTGCCTATAGTCGACTTGCCTATAAAGTTAGTCAACTAGACTAGGCAATTTTCCTTCTATTAGTCGACTAGGTTTGGGTATTAGTCGACTAGGTCAAGAGACGTTGGAGTGACAGTTTTCTGTATAACTGATTCAAGTCGACTGCAACTACTTATAAGTCGACTGGACCAGGGATTAGTCGACTAGGGGACAAGGGTTAGTCGACTACACTTTGCTATTAGTCGACTACATTTGACTGTTAAGTCGACTAATGCAGAAACAGAGAGTTGGGTCTGTTTTGACACAAGACTTAGTCGACTAGGGGGTTGGGTTAGTCGACTACCAAGTTGATTAGTCGACTATAAAGGAACTATAAGTCGACTAATGGACTGTGATATGAGTGTATGTGTCAAGGCTTTTTACATGCTATTTCATCTTTACAAAATACATCATATCAACTCTCCTTGGGACATCTTGATCATATAGAACTCTTGATTCGTCATGTGTTAGAGCTCCAAATGAAATGCTCCACAAAGTCTTCATCGAAATATGTTCCAACATTCTCCCCCTTTTGGATGATGACGCTTTGTGTGCACAAGTGCTCCCCCTGCAGAAAATATGTTATATTTTCCTCCCCCTGAAGAAATTGGGTTATAACAAATATGAAAAGACTTTGTTCTCCCCCTGCAACAAATATATTAGTAAATATATATATATATATATATATATGTTCTTATCAATTTTTACATGGTACCTGCAAGATAAACGTTAGATGGTACCAAACATAAAAGAACATATTAACCTTTAGGAGTCCAAATCCATTTAGAATTTGGTTTCCACCTGTTAGTATACACATAGTTGCAAGAATCACATATATCATGAATGTATGAAGCAATATATGTATTTTTATCATGAAAACTTAAATTCTTAGGAATCCATATAAACTTTGTCTTAATTCTTTTTGAAACATGATTAGACTTTCTTTTCACATATGGATTACTAACATATGAAGACTTTTCATTATATCCAATACCATAATGATTATCATGTGACAACTTCTGAAAAGATAATAAATCATTCAATTTTTCTTTTCCTTTATTGAACTTAGTCACATTTTGCAACAGATCTTCATATTTCTTTTTGAAAACTAACATGTCTTTATCCAATATAGAAATCCTTTCATTCAAAGACATAGTTTCCTTTTTAAGAAAAATGTTCTCTTTTATAAACTTCTCATTATCATTTTTCAAAGATGATATGACTTTTTCAAACTCATCTTGTTGAGAATTTATAGAAGATACTTGTAAAGCATAACATGAATTTTCATTTAAAAGTTTTTCATTTTCTTTTGATAAAACTTTATTTTTCAGTTTTTCATGCTTAAGATCATTAAACAATTCATGAAATGCATCAGAAAGTTCAGTAAACGATACCTCATCATCTTCTATGGCCATGTAACATAGGTTGACACGTTCAGTGGTTTCTTCTTCATCAGAGGAAGAGGAATCACTGTATTCTGATGATGCTTCGTAGTTTTTCTTCTTTCTGAACTTTTTGCTCTTGTATTTTTCTTTCTTCTTGAGCAAAGGGCAATCCATCTTCATATGACCTGGTTTATTACAATTAAAGCATTTGAATTTACCTTGCTTTAAGAATCGCCTGAATTTCTTTGAAAGCATTGCCATTTCCTCTTCATCGTCATTGGAATCGTCCGTGTCGGAGGATGCATGGAAGGCGAGTTCTTTCTTCTTTGAGTGGTGTTGTCGTTCCTCCTTCTTTCTTTCTTCCAATTGCACTTCATATGCCATTAGATTACCGATTAGGTTTTCTAACGACAAAGTTGAGAGATCATTGGCTTCTTCAATTGTGGTTGTCTTCTTCTCCCATTCTGGTGTGAGTGCACGAAGGATCTTACGAACTCTTTCAACTTGGGTGTAGTCCTTTCCAAGGGATGCTAAGGAATTGGTAATGTCGGTGAATCTTGTTACCATTTCGGATATGGTTTCATTCTCCTCCATTTTGAATAATTCAAACCTGTGGACAAGAACAGATATTTTAGATTCCTTAACTTTATTTGTGCCTTCGTGTGTTACCTGAAGAGTATGCCATATTTGATGTGCAGAAGTGGCTGTTGACACACGGTTGAACTTTTCTTTGGTTAAGGCACAGAACAAGGCATTCATCGATTTGGCGTCAAGGTTCGCGTTCTTCTTTTGATCTTCACTCCAAGCGTTGTAGTTGGTTGTTGGCTTGGTGTATGATGCTTCTACGATGTTCCAAAGTTCGTAGTTCAGCGATTGCGAGTAGATCTTCATTCTACACTTCCAATAGTTGTAGTTGGATCCGTCAAATAGCGGTGGACGTTGTGTAGAATGTCCTTCTTTGAATTGGGATGATGAGAACTCCGTTGCCATCTTTGTTGTTGACTTGTACCCTCTCTGATACCAATTGTTGGTCCCCGAGATAATGTCAAATGCGGAACTATCTCTGTTGGTAATTATAGATCTAAAAATACCCAAGTCAACACAAAACTAAAACAAGAAGGATTAACGTTAAGCAAATAAATAAATTTGCAAAAAGGAAAACAAATCTCAGAAAATAGACAAACGCAAACAAGAGAGATTTATCCTGGTTCGGTCCTCGTGACTTACATCCAGTCCCCAAGCCACCCGCTTGAGATTTTCCTTTATCCTTAATTTTGTACACCCAAAATCACAACCATGCACACCACTTGACAAATCCCCTTTGCCAAATGTGTACACCTTCTCTACATCTAAGAGAACACCTTCTCTTCCACCAAGAGAATACACTTCACCTTGTACAACTGCCTCTACACCAAGAAGCCACCCGTGTACAATGCTTGCTTTGAGTATTACAACTTTCCTATAAGCCTTGGTACTGTGTATGAACGTGGACAAGGTCTAGTATAGGAGAAACTTCAGAGAACTTCACAATGGAAATGACTTTTGGTGAAGAACAGAAGTTGGAATCAGTTTTTAGATTTTGACAGAATTTTGGCTTTAGAAAACTGAAGATTTTCCTTGGTATTTGGCCTTTGGACTAACTACCCTTTATATAGCTAAAGACTAGGGTAAGTTAGGGTAGTTATAGGAGCAATTCAAATGATAGAAACGTTGGAATTCGTTGCACAAAAGACCAGATAACGAAAACTGTCCAACAGTCAGAAACTGCCTATAATCGACTTGCCTATAGAGTTAGTCGACTAGACTAGGCAATTTTTCCTCTATTAGTCGACTAGGTTTGGGTATTAGTCGACTAGGTCAAGAGACGTTGGAGTGACAGTTTTCTGTATAACTGATTCAAGTCGACTGCAACTACTTATAAGTCGACTGGACCAGGGATTAGTCGACTAGGGGACAAGGGTTAGTCGACTACACTTTGCTATTAGTCGACTACATTTGACTGTTAAGTCGACTAATGCAGAAACAGAGAGTTGGGTCTGTTTTGACACAAGACTTAGTCGACTAGGGGGTTGGGTTAGTCGACTACCAAGTTGATTAGTCGACTATAAAGGAACTATAAGTCGACTAATGGACTGTGATATGAGTGTATGTGTCAAGGCTTTTTACATGCTATTTCATCTTTACAAAATGCATCATATCAACTCTCCTTGGGACATCTTGATCATGTAGAACTCTTGATTCGTCATGTGTTAGAGCTCCAAATGAAATGCTCCACAAAGTCTTCATCGAAATATGTTCCAACAGGGTGGTGATGTGTTTCTAGTTAACCTAGATGAATTAGGGTCTCTTGACCACAGTTGCATACACAAACACAATCACAAGCAAGTTCACCAATAGTCAAGAAAAGAAAACAACCAAGCCTAGTCTAAGGTAACCTTGACCTAGACAACTCCTAACTGGTTGATTGTCTACTGGAGGTACAATGTAGACTTTGACCACAAGCTAATCAGCCAGGTCAGGGCAAGATTGGTGGGAGGTTATCCGTCAAAGACGTTCCTTAATTAAGTAACCACCAACCTTCGGGCTTTCGGCCCTCAATCCCCTTCCTAGACACTGATTTGGCAGGAGTCAATTTCCAACACCTTCCCCCTTAGGATAATCTCCTAGTGAGTTCGAGATGTCCCTAAGGCCAACGTCTATCAGATTTTACTTAGGCTTAGGTTTGTGAGTGCTTGGAATCTGATTTTCGGGCCAAGGAAGGGTGATTAAATCCCCACCTTATCTTATTATTGGGTGTTGCCCTTAAAATTAATTTTGTGCAAGTGTACAAGATAAACAAGATTCACTCAAAGCGATATAAATCAACCAAGAGATGAGTCCTATTCTGAATGCAATGCGTACGTACCTTGCTCCAGCACTCTTTAACAGTAAAGTAAATGAATTGAAAAGACACGTGCCTAAAATGCAAACGTCTAATCAATTTTTTTAAACTTTTCAACAAGTGTTTTACTGTTGGTTTAAAACAGGGATGGTGGAAAGCAGATATAGCAAGAATATAACATACAAAAACTTAATTTTTTTTTGCGAGTAATATGTCCTGCAAAAAAGAGTTTTAGTAGTCCAATGAAATTTTTAATTTTTGCAACGCAATTTCTTGAAATTCTGTTTCCTACTTTCGAGAGTAGGGGCACAGAATTTGCAAGTCTTCTTTTGCAAAGCTTGAATGCTAGATCTGAATCTTCAAGTCCCTAAAACAACACACAAAACTTGTTAAAAAACAAACACACCGTTCCCTCCCCGGCAATGGCGCCAAAATTGATTGCTAAAATGAAAGAACAATCATGGAGTTTAAGAATTTACCGTGTAGCCTGTGGCTAACGGGTCGTGTCCACGAGGAGGAATGCGATGGAAGCTTTTCGGTGATTTGTTTAAAAACAAAGAATTTTGTTTGTTTTTTAATGGAAAAAGAGAATGGAAAGAAAGAGTTGATTAAAAGAGAAATTGCAACTTTAGAGAAGGCTTTGGAGAAGGTGATTTAAAAAGCTCAAAAATTGTTTTGTTGATTATAATAAGGAAGAAAATCTGGGCTCACTATCTCACTACTCAATCGTTCATCCTTCTATTAAAATCCTAAGTGCCTCAAATTGTTCACAGGCAAAACTTAAAGTTGATTTTTAGAAAGTTTGAAGTAAAGCACATAAGATGGTTGGAAGAGTTCACTCTTTTTTTTGAAAAATCGTTTAGAATTGAATGTTAAATCATCAAGCGCGAAGAAGCAAGAATGAAGTAAAAACTGCTCAAGAGACGTTCATGAAAGAAGTAAGAGTTTAACAATCCAAACCCATCCTCATGTGCCTTCAAGAACACTTTCAAGAAGAAAGGCTTTAAGTAAGGCATGCAAATGATTCATTGGGTCTTTTTCTTTAAAACCAGAAGAGAAGAAGAATTAGAGAGAGTTACAATAGTGAGCCCAGAAAGCTGTTTTAGTTACTCATGGAAAACAAAGAAGAAAGCAAATAAATAATGCAAGACATACCGTAATACGAATGGAAGAAAAAGCAGCTCGATTCTTGTATTGATGTCACTTCAATCTTCAAGTACAAGCACTCAATTCCTCTCTCTCACAAGTATGTGTACTGAACTACAAATTGAAAAATAAGAATACAACTTTTGCACTATCTAACAAAGAGCCTAAATCCTTAGAAAATAAACACAAATTCTAATCCTAGTCTTCGCTCCTTTTTGCTCTGTTGAAACTGGTATTTATAGGAAAAAACCAAAAGGGGAGGATCTGGGGAAGATTGGAGGAGCAAACGCTCCCCGAACTGATGTAACAAGGCCACGGAAACGCGGCTTGGACCGCGTTTCTGCGGCCCTGGTGTGGCTAGGTGGCCACACCCAGTTGGCTGGCTCCCCTGGTTTGGTGAATTTCCCGTATCTTCTTCTGGTTTTCTTGTTTCTGCTCCAAAAGTTGACGAAACAGCCTTTGATTGTTTGGCTTCAACCGCTTGATTCAGGGAGGATTCTTCTCAACCTCTTGATATGCCAAGATTTTGCCCTGATTCCTTGATTTCAAATTTATTCTGAATTAAATCAGAATTTGATGGGCTTTTGGGCTTGTTTCTCTTTTCTTTCTTTTAGAACTTGGGCCTACATTTAACAAAGAAAAAAGAAGACTTATTAATAGGATTTATTAGTTAAAAAGTATGGTAAGGTGACAATGTAAATGCAATATATGTGACTAATCAAAATGTGATGAAAAATATGCAAGTATCAATACTAATCACACTTCACTGCCTCAAATGACCCCTCTCGAGATCGTACATATATCTGCTAACCATTGAGACAGCTTGTGATAAGTCGGACCTTGTGCACACTATTACATACATTAATCTACCAACTGCACTAGCATAGGGCACGTGAGTTATGTACTCACGCTCTTCAACAGTAATAGAAGATATAGTAGCTTTTAACTTGAAATGGAAAGTCAATGGTGTACTTACAGACTTGTATCATCATTGATGTTGAACTTCTGAAGTACCTTCTTCAAATACCCCTTCTGTGTCAAGTTAGCCTTTTCACTCTTCCAGTCTCGCTCAATCTTCATGCCTAACATCTTCTTTGCTTCACGTAGATCCTTCATCTCGAATTTGAAAGACAAGTCTTTCTTCAATTTATCAATAGCAGATCTTCTTTTAGAAGCGATGAGCATATCATCCACATACAAGAGTCGATAGATGTCCTCACCACCAGGTAGTTTATTGTAATACACATATGGGTCATAATGACTTCGTGTGTGCCTCTTCCCTCTTATGAAATAGTCAAAGCGCTTGTACCACTGCCTTGGATATTACTTTAATCCATATAATGATTTTTTCAGTTTGCATACCATATTCTCCTTTCCTGCAGTTTTGAACCCCGTCGACTGAGACATATAGATCTCCTTTTTGAGATCGCCATGAAGAAAGGCGGTCTTCATATTGAGCTGATCAAGTTCTAACTCGAACTGTGCTACCAGTGCCAACAAAATCCGAGTAGACGAGTGTTTTACAATAGGTGAGAATACCTCGTTGTAGTCAATGTCTTCTCATTGAGAATAGGCTTTAGCTACAAATCTGACTTTATAGTGTATAGTATCACCATCTGAAGATTGTTGTTTCTTTGCAAATACCCACTTACAACTGATCGCCTTCTTTCCTTTGGGTAATTCTGACAGTTCCTAAGTATCATTCTTATGTGGAGAACTCATATCTTCCATCATGGCATCCTTCCTCATCGTTGACTCCGAACTGATTTCAACTTCCCTATGTAGAGGGGATTGCCTCTTCAACAACTAGGAGAGCATAAGTTACAATCATGTTAGTAGTTAGCCAACTAGGCTTACGTGAATTTCTCCGAGTTCTTCCAACTGCAATGGATTCTTGGACATTACTCATAGCATGTCCTTGATCCTTATCATTATTAGTATCCTGTTCGGCTACCTGATCACCTCTCTGTGTCACCGAGGGTATAACCTGAAATGATTCTGAGCTTTCTAGAGACGGTGAAGTGGCACACTCTCCATCTGCTGCAATATGTTGTTGGTCGTCTCACTCTCCACTGTAGACTGTCTAAAATTCATTGAAGACAAGTCATCAGACAACATAATCTATGCTTCAGACGCAAGGCTAATCAAAGCCAAGACGCAAGGCTCGACCGCATCTCAACACCACTACAATGCCAAGACGCAGAGCTCAAAGCCCGCATCTCAGTACCACTTTAGTGCTCAGGCACACAGCTTGAAGCCCGCATCTCAAACACGAAGCTCGAGGCTAATACCACATCAACGAAAAAACACAGAGTTGGAGGCTCAGTTTCTACACCACTGTGACGCCAAAAACGTGGAGCTCAAGACTCGTGTCCAGTGTTACCTCAACGGCTAAACGCAGAGCTGAAGCCCACATTTTAACTGGAGAAGAGCCATGCGTCTCAGTTATAACTACCCCTATTACTGGGTCAAGTACTGCCCACGTAATGAGGAAAGTTAACCCTCATTATGAAGGATTTTAGGGACAGTTTTACCCTGGAATCCCTATAAATAGCTTAGTTTGGTATTGAAGAGGGGTCAGAGTTTTCAGCTGAGGAAGATTAGATTTATAAAGAGTTCGACTCTTCTACCAACTTGTTGAGTTCAAGTTATTCCCCAAGTCTCTTTGAGATTTCATTGGATAGGACCTATGCTACTCCATCTGTGATCCAAGGAGAAGAGTTCCAGAAGAGCTTGACGTTCATCCGGTCAATGAAAATAAGAATCACTTTCCATCGCTACACAAAGAACCCAGCCTTAAACAAAGAGAAGATCTGAGCTTGAGTGTATTCTCTTTCTTGTAGTTGGAATTTTTGAGTTGTTGTAATTTTCAAATTTCCTCCCTGTACAAGAGATGGCGACTCGGCTGGGGACTATTTTCTCCACTGATGAACAAGTGTGGCGCAAGGTGACGTCACCTTCATGGAAAAAATGATCGAGTCACTTGTCGTGGAATTCTACCAGACAAAGTATGAGGGAGTTCCTCTCTCCTGGCTTCAAGAGCCCCAGAGTGATGCGGCAATACCGTAGGGTCTCCTCAGAGATCCGCTCCTAAGTCTCTTCGAAGACTTCCCCAAAGATTGCCTACGCAAACAGGGCCATTTCTGGCCGCGTGGCCCGCGTCAACGTCTCCCACGAGACCCGCGAGGCCAACGTCGTTGAAGGCCAATCTTGTCATGCCTCTCCTCTCAACATTCCTCAGCTCTAGGTTACCGGGGGTTCCCAACAACCCGTGAAGCATAACTGAAATCTTGAACATCGACAAAGGCAACGCGCATGTCGACAACAGATACAAGAAGCTGAAAAAATCATCTGTCCAGCAGATACAGGACGCGAGGCTCAGACTTGCGTCTCTTCTGAACCGCATCAGATGCGTGAAGTCTGCGTCTGGATACCAAAATGTAGATCTCAAGAGGCTTGTGTTTCTGAGGCTTCACCTCAAAGACTCGATGTTCAGCAACATAAGGTCTGTGTCTCTTCTCATAGACACAAGACCCACGTCTCTACGAACACATAAAGTCCACATTTCTCAGGTGTCGCCATACAAATGTGACAATCAGCAATGCAAGGTTCGCGTCTCTTCTCAGTGAAGGCACGAGACCAGCATCTTAAAGCCAAAATGTGAGAGCCGCGTCTGTTCTACAGAACATGAACTCCACATTTTTGAACCTTGCGCACTGAAACTTGCAAGGTTAACATTCACTCTCCAACGGCTAAATTCAGAAGGAAGCTGAAAAGTCCTCGTCCTCAGAGAGTCGAGACTGGTCTCTTCGATCCCCCTCCAACGAATCTAAGGGACTACTTGACCAAGAAGAGGAGTCTTCATCAAATCACTCCATAATGCTGCTGTGAACGCCTCATCACAGTGGTGCTCTCTGAATGCCACTGCAGCTCACATGTAAGCAAGCAGTCAGTGTTCAACCGGTTATCGTCTACGTCAGTTTCCCGCTCGGCCAAAAGGCGTTGCTCCCATACCAGGAGAACCTTCTCTGATGTGGAGTACCTTGAAGTTACTATGAACATGGTGGGTCCAAGCGCTACGCTAAGCAGAACTAAGGGGAAGCAGCCAATAGTCAGCTCCGACAGTCTGACACCGGCTGGAAGGAGTGTACTGGCATACCCGCACTCAGACTGGTGTAATAGCCCTGGTGGACTATAGTGCCTCAGCCCAGGGCATCGAAGTAAGCGAGTCATGCTCTGCCATCACAGAATCACAGGCCTCAAACTCTTCGGGAGAGAAAGAAGCCTTTGCATATGTGGCAAGCACTCCTGAAGAAATGGCCAGGCGCTTTGAACAGCAAGCCCAGGCCCAGAGGGAGAAGCTCGAGATGATTTGTTCTCAACAAGAATCTATCGATAGTCTCAAGTAGATGCTTTCGCAATTGCTTGAGGATAAAAAGAAGTCTAAAGCCAAGACTCCTTCCAAGATGTCTAAAGGCGAATAGAAGGAAGGGGAAAGCTCGTCTTCTGCACATACTAAGGAGGAGGAGCGTTCCAACTCTGAGTCATCCAAGCCTCCATCTGAAGAGGAAGGAAACTTAGAGAATACGAGTACTCATTCAAAAAGGATGAGTAAACTGGAACGACGTCTTAAAGCCCTCGCCAGTTGGAAAGGCGTCCAAGAAGCAGGAGTGGTCTGACCATACCCCGGTGAGTGGGATCTTGTCCCATACCCTCCTAAGTTCAAAGCTCTGACCCTAAGGGCTTCCACGGCAAGGGTTCACCAAACCAGCACATATACTACTTCAAATCTCAGACAGATAATGTAGTATCTGAAAAACACTAGAGGGGGGGTGAATAGGTGTAAGTGCTAATCTAATAAACTAAATGCAAACTATGTGCGCTAAATGCGGAAGCTAATGCAAATCTTGCAACACACTTAATACAATCCACCAAGTGTAGCCGAATTCCCCTTGCGAGGCTCTGGACTAACTCCTCTTAATTCCCCTAGATATGGGTTGAGGCGCTATGTGAAGCTCTTGTTGGATGAGTATAAGTGATGCACACACACAAGCAAGCCAAGCATATAATAGATATGACAATATGAAATATGCAAGGCACAACACAAGCAATATATGATATGGCAATATGAATTATGCACAACACAAGAAAATATGATATGATATGAAGTATGATGCTTTGCACAAATAAATGAGAGAGAGTAAGAGAGACAAGTGGAGCAAACGCAAACATAAAGATTTGTTTCGAGGTTCGAGCACCCTTGCTCTACATCCCCGCCTACACCATCGTGTAGGTTTTCCACTATCTCAACTCCCACCGAGGGAACCTCTACCGAAGAGGATTTCTTACAACTCTAGGAGTACCAAACTCCTCTCTCAATACAAACACCACCTCACACAAGAGGGGTAGGCCCTTAGCCACACAACCAACAACAACCACCTCTACCGAAGAGGCTCACAAACAAACTCAATCACCTCTTTCTAAGAGGGATCCACAACACAATCACCCGATCACCTCTACCGAAGAGGGATTCACAAATAAAAGGGTGTTTACAACAATGAGGTTTACAACAAATAACCTCAAACACTTCTCTTTCTTTTTCTCTTTTCTTTTTCCACAAAAACAAGATCCTAAATAGTTTAGGATAGGTGATAGCTCAAGTGTGGAAACTAGGTGTTTTTGGAAACAAGCAACAAAGAAAAACTTCTTGGGAAATCACTTGTAGAAGATAGAAAATACAAAACAATACAATCTCCCAAAACCCTAGCTTTCTTTGATTTTCCAAAAACCTAAAACAAATAAAGATGAGAAGTTTAAAGTCCAAAAACTCTTTTAAAAACTTGTTCTAAACTTCTGAAAACCTGGGATTTTTCTCTTGTAAAAACCTTGGCCAAAATCCCAAAAGAATAGGGTTTATATAGGCCAAACCAGAAAACTAGCCGTTAGGCTGAGTTGGCAGTCTGTCAGACTGCCGGTCGACCGGCCCGGTCGACCGCCAACGGTCAAAAATGTGACCGTTGGGCAACTGCGGTCGACCGGCCCGGTCGACCGATAAAACCCGAGAGCAGAGCTCTCAACTCGGTCGACCGGCCCGGTCGACCGACTACAATGTGAAGCCAGCGTGCACGTTTGTACACATCGGTCGACCGACCCGGTCGACCGGCCGCGTCTGTTCTACAGAACATGAACTCCACATTTTTGAACCTTGCGCACTGAAACTTGCAAGGTTAACATTCACTCTCCAACGGCTAAATTCAGAAGGAAGCTGAAAAGTCCTCGTCCTCAGAGAGTCGAGACTGGTCTCTTCGATCCCCCTCCAACGAATCTAAGGGACTACTTGACCAAGAAGAGGAGTCTTCATCAAATCACTCCATAATGCTGCTGTGAACGCCTCATCACAGTGGTGCTCTCTGAATGCCACTGCAGCTCACATGTAAGCAAGCAGTCAGTGTTCAACCAGTTATCGTCTACGTCAGTTTCCCGCTCGGCCAAAAGGCGTTGCTCCCATACCAGGAGAACCTTCTCTGATGTGGAGTACCTTGAAGTTACTATGAACATGGTGGGTCCAAGCGCTACGCTAAGCAGAACTAAGGGGAAGCAGCCAATAGTCAGCTCCGACAGTCTGACACCGGCTGGAAGGAGTGTACTGGCATACCCGCACTCAGACTGGTGTAATAGCCCTGGTGGACTATAGTGCCTTAGCCCAGGGCATCGAAGTAAGCGAGTCATGCTCTGCCATCGCAGAATCACAGGCCTCAAACTCTTCGGGAGAGAAAGAAGCCTTTGCATATGTGGCAAGCACTCCTGAAGAAATGGCCAGGCGCTTTGAACAGCAAGCCCAGGCCCAGAGGGAGAAGCTCGAGATGATTTGTTCTCAACAAGAATCTATCGATAGTCTCAAGTAGATGCTTTCGCAATTGCTTGAGGATAAAAAGAAGTCTAAAGCCAAGACTCCTTCCAAGATGTCTAAAGGCGAATAGAAGGAAGGGGAAAGCTCGTCTTCTGCACATACTAAGGAGGAGGAGCGTTCCAACTCTGAGTCATCCAAGCCTCCATCTGAAGAGGAAGGAAACTTAGAGAATACGAGTACTCATTCAAAAAGGATGAGTAAACTGGAACGACGTCTTAAAGCCCTCGCCAGTTGGAAAGGCGTCCAAGAAGCAGGAGTGGTCTGACCATACCCCGGTGAGTGGGATCTTGTCCCATACCCTCCTAAGTTCAAAGCTCTGACCCTAAGGGCTTCCACGGCAAGGGTTCACCAAACCAGCACATATACTACTTCAAATCTCAGACATATAATGTAGTATCTGAAAAACACCTAGAGGGGGGGTGAATAGGTGTAAGTGCTAATCTAATAAACTAAATGCAAACTATGTGCGCTAAATGCGGAAGCTAATGCAAATCTTGCAACACACTTAATACAATCCACCAAGTGTAGCCGAATTCCCCTTGCGAGGCTCTGGACTAACTCCTCTTGATTCCCCTAGATATGGGTTGAGGCGCTATGTGAAGCTCTTGTTGGATGAGTATAAGTGATGCACACACACAAGCAAGCCAAGCATATAATAGATATGACAATATGAAATATGCAAGGCACAACACAAGCAATATATGATATGGCAATATGAATTATGCACAACACAAGCAAATATGATATGATATGAAGTATGATGCTTTGCACAAATAAATGAGAGAGAGTAAGAGAGACAAGTGGAGCAAACGCAAACACAAAGATTTGTTTCGAGGTTCGAGCACCCTTGCTCTACATCCCCGCCTACACCACCGTGTAGGATTTCCACTATCTCAACTCCCACCGAGGGAACCTCTACCGAAGAGGATTTCTTACAACTCTAGGAGTACCAAACTCCTCTCTCAATACAAACACCACCTCACACAAGAGGGGTAGGCCCTTAGCCACACAACCAACAACAACCACCTCTACCGAAGAGGCTCACAAACAAACTCAATCACCTCTACCTAAGAGGGATCCACAACACAATCACCCGATCACCTCTACCGAAGAGGGATTCACAAATAAAAGGGTGTTTACAACAATGAGGTTTACAACAAATAACCTCAAACACTTCTCTTTCTTTTTCTCTTTTCTTTTCCACAAAAACAAGATCCTAAATAGTTTAGGATAGATGATAGCTCAAGTGTGGAAACTAGGTGTTTTTGGAAACAAGCAACAAAGAAAAACTTCTTGGG
Source organism: Agave tequilana (assembly GCA_038442645.1). Taxonomy (NCBI): domain Eukaryota; kingdom Viridiplantae; phylum Streptophyta; class Magnoliopsida; order Asparagales; family Asparagaceae; genus Agave; species Agave tequilana. The sequence continues at coordinate 123,687 of JAVJIF010010536.1, read as the reverse complement.
AAATCACTTGTAGAAGATAGAAAATACAAAACAATACAATCTCCCAAAACCCTAGCTTTCTTTAATTTTCCAAAAACCTAAAACAAATAAAGATGAGAAGTTTAAAGTCCAAAAACTCTTTTAAAAACTTGTTCTAAACTTCTGAAAACCTGGGATTTTTCTCTTGTAAAAACCTTGGCCAAAATCCCAAAAGAATAGGGTTTATATAGGCCAAACCAGAAAACTAGCCGTTAGGCTGAGTTGGCAGTCTGTCAGACTGCCGGTCGACCGGCCCGGTCGACCGCCAACGGTAAAAAATGTGACCGTTGGGCAACTGCGGTTGACCGGCCCGGTCGACCGATAAAACCCGAGAGCAGAGCTCTCAACTCGGTCGACCGGCCCGGTCGACCGACTACAATGTGAAGCCAGCGTGCACGCTTGTACACATCGGTCGACCGACCCGGTCGACCGGCCGCGTCTGTTCTACAGAACATGAACTCCACATTTTTGAACCTTGCGCACTGAAACTTGCAAGGTTAACATTCACTCTCCAACGGCTAAATTCAGAAGGAAGCTGAAAAGTCCTCGTCCTCAGAGAGTCGAGACTGGTCTCTTCGATCCCCCTCCAACGAATCTAAGGGACTACTTGACCAAGAAGAGGAGTCTTCATCAAATCACTCCATAATGCTGCTGTGAACGCCTCATTACAGTGGTGCTCTCTGAATGCCACTGCAGCTCACATGTAAGCAAGCAGTCAGTGTTCAACCGGTTATCGTCTACGTCAGTTTCCCGCTCGGCCAAAAGGCGTTGCTCCCATACCAGGAGAACCTTCTCTGATGTGGAGTACCTTGAAGTTACTATTAACATGGTGGGTCCAAGCGCTACGCTAAGCAGAACTAAGGGGAAGCAGCCAATAGTCAGCTCCGACAGTCTGACACCGGCTGGAAGGAGTGTACTGGCATACCCGCACTCAGACTGGTGTAATAGCCCTGGTGGACTATAGTGCCTTAGCCCAGGGCATCGAAGTAAGCGAGTCATGCTCTGCCATCGCAGAATCACAGGCCTCAAACTCTTCGGGAGAGAAAGAAGCCTTTGCATATGTGGCAAGCACTCCTGAAGAAATGGCCAGGCGCTTTGAACAGCAAGCCCAGGCCCAGAGGGAGAAGCTCGAGATGATTTGTTCTCAACAAGAATCTATCGATAGTCTCAAGTAGATGCTTTCGCAATTGCTTGAGGATAAAAAGAAGTCTAAAGCCAAGACTCCTTCCAAGATGTCTAAAGGCGAATAGAAGGAAGGGGAAAGCTCGTCTTCTGCACATACTAAGAAGGAGGAGCGTTCCAACTCTGAGTCATCCAAGCCTCCATCTGAAGAGGAAGGAAACTTAGAGAATACGAGTACTCATTCAAAAAGGATGAGTAAACTGGAACGACGTCTTAAAGCCCTCGCCAGTTGGAAAGGCGTCCAAGAAGCAGGAGTGGTCTGACCATACCCCGGTGAGTGGGATCTTGTCCCATACCCTCCTAAGTTCAAAGCTCTGACCCTAAGGGCTTCCACGGCAAGGGTTCACCAAACCAGCACATATACTACTTCAAATCTCAGACAGATAATGTAGTATCTGAAAAACACCTAGAGGGGGGGTGAATAGGTGTAAGTGCTAATCTAATAAACTAAATGCAAACTATGTGCGCTAAATGCGGAAGCTAATGCAAATCTTGCAACACACTTAATACAATCCACCAAGTGTAGCCGAATTCCCCTTGCGAGGCTCTGGACTAACTCCTCTTGATTCCCCTAGATATGGGTTGAGGCGCTATGTGAAGCTCTTGTTGGATGAGTATAAGTGATGCACACACACAAGCAAGCCAAGCATATAATAGATATGACAATATGAAATATGCAAGGCACAACACAAGCAATATATGATATGGCAATATGAATTATGCACAACACAAGCAAATATGATATGATATGAAGTATGATGCTTTGCACAAATAAATGAGAGAGAGTAAGAGAGACAAGTGGAGCAAACGCAAACACAAAGATTTGTTTCGAGGTTCGAGCACCCTTGCTCTACATCCCCGCCTACACCACCGTGTAGGATTTCCACTATCTCAACTCCCACCGAGGGAACCTCTACCGAAGAGGATTTCTTACAACTCTAGGAGTACCAAACTCCTCTCTCAATACAAACACCACCTCACACAAGAGGGGTAGGCCCTTAGCCACACAACCAACAACAACCACCTCTACCGAAGAGGCTCACAAACAAACTCAATCACCTCTACCTAAGAGGGATCCACAACACAATCACCCGATCACCTCTACCGAAGAGGGATTCACAAATAAAAGGGTGTTTACAACAATGAGGTTTACAACAAATAACCTCAAACACTTCTCTTTCTTTTTCTCTTTTCTTTTTCCACAAAAACAAGATCCTAAATAGTTTAGGATAGGTGATAGCTCAAGTGTGGAAACTAGGTGTTTTTGGAAACAAGCAACAAAGAAAAACTTCTTGGGAAATCACTTGTAGAAGATAGAAAATACAAACAATACAATCTCCCAAAACCCTAGCTTTCTTTGATTTTCCAAAAACCTAAAACAAATAAAGATGAGAAGTTTAAAGTCCAAAACTCTTTTAAAAACTTGTTCTAAACTTCTGAAAACCTGGGATTTTTCTCTTGTAAAAACCTTGGCCAAAATCCCAAAAGAATAGGGTTTATATAGGCCAAACCAGAAAACTAGCCGTTAGGCTGAGTTGGCAGTCTGTCAGACTGCCGGTCGACCGGCCCGGTCGACCGCCAACGGTAAAAAATGTGACCGTTGGGCAACTGCGGTTGACCGGCCCGGTCGACCGATAAAACCCGAGAGCAGAGCTCTCAACTCGGTCGACCGGCCCGGTCGACCGACTACAATGTGAAGCCAGCGTGCACGCTTGTACACATCGGTCGACCGACCCGGTCGACCGGCCGCGTATGTTCTACAGAACATGAACTCCACATTTTTGAACCTTGCGCACTGAAACATGCAAGGTTAACATTCACTCTCCAACGGCTAAATTCAGAAGGAAGCTGAAAAGTCCTCGTCCTCAGAGAGTCGAGACTGGTCTCTTCGATCCCCCTCCAACGAATCTAAGGGACTACTTGACCAAGAAGAGGAGTCTTCATCAAATCACTCCATAATGCTGCTGTGAACGCCTCATTACAGTGGTGCTCTCTGAATGCCACTGCAGCTCACATGTAAGCAAGCAGTCAGTGTTCAACCGGTTATCGTCTACGTCAGTTTCCCGCTCGGCCAAAAGGCGTTGCTCCCATACCAGGAGAACCTTCTCTGATGTGGAGTACCTTGAAGTTACTATGAACATGGTGGGTCCAAGCGCTACGCTAAGCAGAACTAAGGGGAAGCAGCCAATAGTCAGCTCCGACAGTCTGACACCGGCTGGAAGGAGTGTACTGGCATATCCGCACTCAGACTGGTGTAATAGCCCTGGTGGACTATAGTGCCTTAGCCCAGGGCATCGAAGTAAGCGAGTCATGCTCTGCCATCGCAGAATCACAGGCCTTAAACTCTTCGGGAGAGAAAGAAGCCTTTGCATATGTGGCAAGCACTCCTGAAGAAATGGCCAGGCGCTTTGAACAGCAAGCCTAGGCCCAGAGGGAGAAGCTCGAGATGATTTGTTCTCAACAAGAATCTATCGATAGTCTCAAGTAGATGCTTTCGCAATTGCTTGAGGATAAAAAGAAGTCTAAAGCCAAGACTCCTTCCAAGATGTCTAAAGGCGAATAGAAGGAAGGGGAAAGCTCGTCTTCTGCACATACTAAGAAGGAGGAGCGTTCCAACTCTGAGTCATCCAAGCCTCCATCTGAAGAGGAAGGAAACTTAGAGAATACGAGTACTCATTCAAAAAGGATGAGTAAACTGGAACGACGTCTTAAAGCCCTCGCCAGTTGGAAAGGCGTCCAAGAAGCAGGAGTGGTCTGACCATACCCCGGTGAGTGGGATCTTGTCCCATACCCTCCTAAGTTCAAAGCTCTGACCCTAAGGGCTTCCACGGCAAGGGTTCACCAAACCAGCACATATACTACTTCAAATCTCAGACAAATAATGTAGTATCTGAAAAACACCTAGAGGGGGGGTGAATAGGTGTAAGTGCTAATCTAATAAACTAAATGCAAACTATGTGCGCTAAATGCGGAAGCTAATGCAAATCTTGCAACACACTTAATACAATCCACCAAGTGTAGCCGAATTCCCCTTGCGAGGCTCTGGACTAACTCCTCTTGATTCCCCTAGATATGGGTTGAGGCGCTATGTGAAGCTCTTGTTGGATGAGTATAAGTGATGCACACACACAAGCAAGCCAAGCATATAATAGATATGATAATATGAAATATGCAAGGCACAACACAAGCAATATATGATATGGCAATATGAATTATGCACAACACAAGCAAATATGATATGATATGAAGTATGATGCTTTGCACAAATAAATGAGAGAGAGTAAGAGAGACAAGTGGAGCAAACGCAAACACAAAGATTTGTTTCGAGGTTCGAGCACCCTTGCTCTACATCCCCGCCTACACCACCGTGTAGGATTTCCACTATCTCAACTCCCACCGAGGGAACCTCTACCGAAGAGGATTTCTTACAACTCTAGGAGTACCAAACTCCTCTCTCAATACAAACACCACCTCACACAAGAGGGGTAGGCCCTTAGCCACACAACCAACAACAACCACCTCTACCGAAGAGGCTCACAAACAAACTCAATCACCTCTACCTAAGAGGGATCCACAACACAATCACCCGATCACCTCTACCGAAGAGGGATTCACAAATAAAAGGGTGTTTACAACAATGAGGTTTACAACAAATAACCTCAAACACTTCTCTTTCTTTTTCTCTTTTCTTTTTCCACAAAAACAAGATCCTAAATAGTTTAGGATAGGTGATAGCTCAAGTGTGGAAACTAGGTGTTTTTGGAAACAAGCAACAAAGAAAAACTTCTTGGGAAATCACTTGTAGAAGATAGAAAATACAAAACAATACAATCTCCCAAAACCCTAGCTTTCTTTGATTTTCCAAAAACCTAAAACAAATAAAGATGAGAAGTTTAAAGTCCAAAAACTCTTTTAAAAACTTGTTCTAAACTTCTGAAAACCTGGGATTTTTCTCTTGTAAAAACCTTGGCCAAAATCCCAAAAGAATAGGGTTTATATAGGCCAAACTAGAAAACTAGCCGTTAGGCTGAGTTGGCAGTCTGTCAGACTGCCGGTCGACCGCCAACGGTCAAAAATGTGACCGTTGGGCAACTGCGGTCGACCGGCTCGGTCGACCGATAAAACCCGAGAGCAGAGCTCTCAACTCGGTCGACCGGCCCGGTCGACCGACTACAATGTGAAGCCAGCGTGCACGTTTGTACACATCGGTCGACCGACCCGGTTGACCGGCCACTTGGTGCGGTCGACCGGTCCGGTCGACCGAACTGGCCTGGCAGGCACAGTGCAGATCTGCACAGATACGGGATTTGAAAATAGGTCTTTTCACTCAATAAAAATCCCATAAATTCACAGTAAATCTAAAAAATAGTTTAATCACAATAAAAATTGTTTTTCTAAAAACATGTCTTTCTAAACTTGTTTTATCATTTTACTTTGATAACCAAACTTGTGATAAAAATTTCAAGACATATATCAATCATATCAATTCATTTTTGTGTCTTGCCAATTTTATCAAAAACAAAACTTGTATTTTTATCAAACTTGATTTTTCCAAAACATGAATAGGATAGTCAAAATAAGTTTGTCTAAAAGTTAAAGCATGCATGTATAGAATGAAACAACTATACATATATCAATAAAACTTGTTTTGATCACTATTCATGAAAACCAAAAACCAAACATAAAACGTGTGTGTTTTTGTGCACTTGAGCATATCAACTAAACTAAGCTTTACAAATGGATCTAAAACTCTATCTAAATTAGGATACCTAAGTCTTCTTGACGATCTTCATCTTCAAGTAGACTTGCTCCAAACTCCGTGATTCTCCAAGTGCAAAGGTATGATCTTTAAGCTTTGGCACCGAATCATCATGAATAGCTTCTAATCATCTTGTTGAAGCTAATCACCAACTAATATCCTGTTAATGATCTGAAACTTAGAAACACAAGAATATTAGCAAACATAACTACATGAGTGTTGATCATCATCAAAACTAGAGTGGAAGGCCATTGGGCCAACAGTATCAAATGATGCCATCTAGGCACGTTAGTTCATCAGCACCCTGAAGAGGATCGTTTTTGAATGGTTCATGAAGCTCCAGAAGGCTCCATCAAGAACTAGGGTGATCTGGAGAAGCTTTTCCTTACACGCTTCTTCGAAGATGACTTAGAGATTACCACGCCAACTCTCCTGGCAATGAGGCAACAGAAAAGAGATTTAGTTAAAATATTTGTGGAGAGATTTCAGAATATGGCACTCCGATGTCCTAGCGGTATGACCCAGGCCACCCTGGTGGAAACATGCTGTCACAATTTACAAACCTTCTCCTAGCTCAAATAGGAGTAGCTGAAAGCCTACCTGGGAGCAGTTGATCCAGCAAGGCGAGGCAGAAGAGATTGTCGCTAGGGTTAAGGAAGAAGAAAACAAGCCCACACCTGAGAAGTCGACAAAGCATGCGCCAGAAGCGCCTTTCTAAGCTAAAAGGAAGGACACACTGACGACAGAGATGAAGTATCCCTCTAAGCTCCAACCAGCTAGAGGGGGTAGCTCTTTAAGCCAGCCACGTGCCAACAAGTAGTACTCCTTCAAAGACGAGCATTTCAATTCGTTGTTCAAATTATTCAACAAGAGCAACGACTGAAACTTCCTGAAGCTAGACGTCCTGAGGAGATGAGCAAGATCGACAATCCCAATAATTGCTTGTACCATAAGATGCTGGGGCACCCTTCCAAAAGTTGTTAGACATTCTCCAAGATTTGATTGATGCGGAGGTGCTCAAGCTCCGCCTGGAGCAGAAGAAAGTGACAGCAACATAATGTCATTCCTACAGATTGGGGTTCAGCCTCCAACGCCAGCCAAAGTAGTTCCCATCCCGAAAGGCGAACTAAGAATGGTCAATACAAATCCACACCACCAACGGGAGAAAGTTCTCATACCTGTTCCTACTCATCAAAGAGAGATCATGTGGATTCATCTCGATCTCGTGGAAGGCCAGCAGTGAACTACTGTTACCAACAAGAAGTCCAGGGACAAAGCAAAAGCTTTGCCTTGCAATGTGGTGTGTGCTTCCTCCCGGGAAGCAAAAAACCGATGTTCCCTCGCTAACTAATTCGAAGGAGGAGACAATCGTCCTTGCTGCAGAACCGAATGCACCGCTTGTGGCAGGGACTCGCTCGAGTCAGTCATACTTGAAGAAGTACGTTGAAATGGTGGCAAATTTGCCTAAAACCACCCCAGAGCCAACCAAGCAATCCACGAAGCAACCCGTGGAGAAGAAAAGGAGCTTCGGTACGCCAAAACTCTACCAAAAGACAAAGCGGAGGAATCTTCAGTACCTTATCGCTTTGATGTTTTGGCTCAATTGGCCAACATACCAGACAGGATTACTCTCTATGAGCTCTTGAGACTGTTCAAGTCAACAAGGGAAGCTCTGAGAGAAGCTTTAGCCGATGTTGAGGCCTTCATGGCCCGGATTCTGGCTAAACAAAAGGAGGAAGTTGAAGAAAACTGTCTCCATGTCTCTCAACATGTCCCCTGCATAATCTTCACTCCTGATGAAATGCAGATTAAGGGGAAACATGATAGGCCCCTGTACTTCACAGGGTATATTAGATCATCTGAACTGAGCCGCAATTAGCTAGATCCAGGATCCGTGTTGAGCATCATGCCCCACCGGGTCATGCAGCACTTGGGAATCTCCACCCACAGATTAAGCACCACTCAAACTACCATTTACGGCTTCAACGCCAATGGCACATGCCTAATGGGAAAGATTAAACTCAAATGCCCGATCGGGGACCTAAGATCTGAGGTGACTTGTTGTGTTATTGATGCCAACACTTCGTCTAATTTGCTGCTGGGACGACCATGGATTCATCGCAACTCCATCGTCCCCTCTACTCTCCATCAAGTCATGAGTATGTTGACGGAGATGGAAAAGACTGAATGTTGATCGCTGAAAGGCATCCGTTCAAGGGGGTAGAGAACTACTTCACAGACTTCCTCCTGTACCAGGATTCCCTGAAAATAGACGAGAATTCCCAGTCAGAGGAACTCGACTCTGGTAACGAAGCCGATATCGAGCCAGAGGCAGAAGAAGAATGTCTTTGGGAGCTGAATCCACTTGTAACAAGCGTTAATAAGCTCGATGTCAATAACACCGCCAATGATGTAGGCAAGTGGTATATTAAAAAAGAGTTAGATTTGGCTTATTTTTCTGTGTTTGCTTATGATTTTGTGCCATCAAATACTAGTACTGATGTAGATGATTACCCCTGATCGGCAATAGATGCCCTAACATCATTGCATGTACCATTGAGACCATCTCTTATGGCATATCAAAGCATCAATGATGCACAAGGATCTTTCTTCGAGGTCCTGGCAAGAAGCAAAGGTCAAAAACTGATCCTTTTTGAAAAAATCGAGTACAAACCAACGATTTATGAAGACTCAAAAAGCGAGACTGAACTCCCTCAGTTCTCTTATTACGAGCCAAATGTACTCAGAATGATAGAGAACAAGGGGTATGACCATAAATGGTCTTGGCTTGAACTTTGGCAAAGGAGGCGAACATTGCTTTAATCATTCGTTCCAAAAGGGAAAGTCCCTGATTATTATCACCGGATTTAGAGGGGGTTAGGCTATGTGTCAACTCCAATCTCGTCAGCCTCTGAATCTGAATCATAATGACTTGCCAGGCACATCATCGTGGGAGTCAGATGTCAGTGTTGGCAATATTTTCAAAGACCTTTCGCTAAATATGGTGATTGAAATGGAAAAATAATAAAGAAAGAATTAGAGTTAGAAAGTCAAAGTCTCATCTCAATATATTCGCGGTAGCAAGGCTATGCGGGTCGAATCCACAGGGAGGAATGCGATAGAAGCTTTTCGGAACGATCTTCTCTGTAATTTTGCTTGGAAAAGAAAAAGAGAGATTGATTAGATTTGATCAAGTTGAAAAAATATAGTTTACTAATCATCTACCACAATCTCAAAGTATTACTCGCTAAGAGTGAACATCATATTGAATGAAGAAGTATCCATCCTAGGCTATTATTTGAGAATCAAGCAAGATGAATGATGTTGGAACCCTAACTAGTGTGCACTAATAAAGATTAAACATTCGTTCATCCTAATTTCAAAGCATAGCATAAGAAAAGCTGTTTTACTTAAAATTATGCTATCAAAGTTTTTAAGTATGAATTATGAAAAATCAATTAAAAAGTACAACCTGAATTAAGTAAACCTAATCATCGATTTATCTTCAAGAAAACCAATTTTAATCCTAGGGTTTCTAATAATAGATATCAATCAATTCATTTTTTAACTAAACTAGGGTTGATTGAGATTAGCAAACTATAGGTTTAATTTAGTTATTCATATTTTTATTTTATTTTCAATTTTTATGTTCAATAAAAAATTGCATGAAAACGAAAAGAAAAATAATTTAATCTAAGCAGAAAAACTGAATTGAATTGCAAAGAAAAAGAATGGATAACCTCTTTATTGGATGTCACTGACCAATTACAAGCTCCACTTCTTCTTCAAAATATTCTTCTTCAAATAACAAAAACGAAAATACAAGAAATTTGAAAAGAAAAAGGATCTAAAGAAACTGTAAACTTAAGCCTCTGAGGGCTGCTCTTCCTCTATTACTATGTAGGGGTATTTATAGGAGAAAATTAGAGGGATAAGAAGCGTATAAAGATAAGAGGAGCAAAATATTTATGAATTTGAATTCTCCTTTTATCTCCAAACTTGTTTTGACTTATCCGTAGAAGTTCAATTTGTGTCCTGCAACTTGTTATCATATTGATCGCTGAATATGACTTATCAGCCGACTGAATTGAAATTTTTTGATCAGCATTAGAGTTCTAGTCCTTCAAGTCTTCTTTCTAGAACATCTTGAATCATCAAATTAGAGTTTTAATAGAGAAAGTTATGATAGAAATACTAAAGGATTTCCAGTCTGAATCCGAATTAAATTCAGATTTTCTCTCCTTTATCTTCATCTTGTGGTGCAAGCAACCTGGTTCAAATAGAAGTCCATCTCTATCTTTAATTAGAATGATGATTCATCTTGTTCTATCTATCTCCTCCCCAAGATTTGAATAGCAAGAGTCCCACTTTATCCTTCTCTTTAGCAATTAGGAGTTCTATTTTTATCCTTCCTCTTCCTCCCCTAGATTTTAAATTAATAATTTAAAATTCAAGTTTAGATTAATTTAGATAAGATAGAAGCTTCTAAATTACTATAATTAATTATGCATGTGGGCTTGTGGACTTTTTTGGGCTTTTGGCTTTAATTGGGCTTCATTTATTTATTCTTTAATTACTCAAGGCCTGCACAACATTAAACAAAAAATATTACATAGCAGTGCTTTATAAAAGAATAAGTAGGGAAATATGATGATAAATATGATGATAAATATGCACTTTTGACTATCTATCACAATTTTGATTGAAATGGGAAAATAATAAAGAAAGAATTAGAGTTAGAAAGTCTTAGTCTCGTCTCAATATATCCCCAATAGCAAGGGCTATGCGGGTCGAATCCACAGGGAGGAATGCGATAGAAGCTTTTCGGAACGATCTTCTCTGTAATTTTGCTTGAAAAAGAAAAAGAGAGATTGATTAGATTTGATCAAGTTGAAAAAGTATAGTTTAATAATCATCTACCACAATCTCAAAGTATTAGTCGCTAAGAGTGAACATCATATTGAATGAAGACGTATCCATCCTAGGCTATTATTTGAGAATCAACCAAGATGAATGATGTTGGAACCCTAACTATTGTGCACTAATAAAGATTAAACATTCGTTCATCCTAATTTCAAAGCATAGCATAAGAAAAGCTGTTTTCCTTAAAATTATGCTATCAAAGTTTTTAAGTATGAATTATGAAGAATCAATTAAAAAGTACAACCTGAAATTGGTAAACCTAATCATCGATTTATCTTCAAGAAAACAAATTTTAATCCTAGGTTTTCTAATAATAGATATCAATCAATTCATCTTTTAACTAAATTAGGGTTGATCGAAAGATTAGCAAACTGTAGGTTTAATTTAGTTATTCATTTTTTATTTTATTTTCAATTTTTATGTTGAATTAAAAATTGCATGAAAACGTAAAGAAAAAAAATTAATCTAAGTTGAAAAACTGAATTGAATTGCAAAGAAAAAGAATGGATACCTCTTTATTGGATGTCACTGACCAATCACAAGCTCCACTTCTTCTTCAAAATATTCTTCTTCAAATAACAAAAACAAAAATACAAGAAATTTGAAAAGAAAAGAGGATCTAAAGAACCCTAAACTTGAACCTCTGAGAGCTGCTCTTCCTCTGTTTGCTATACAGGGGTATTTATAGGAGAAAATCAGAGGGATAAGAAGCGTATGAAGATAAGAGGAGCAAAATATTTCTGAATTTGAATTCTCCTTTTATCTCCAAACTTATTTTAACTTATCCGTAGAAGTTCAATTCTGTCCTGCAACTTGTTATCATGTTCATCGCTGAATATGACTTATCAGCTGACTGAATTGGAAAGTTTGATCTACATAAAAGTTGTAGTCCTTCCAATCTTCTTTCTGGAGAATCTTGAATCATCAAATTTGAGTTTTGATAGAGAAAGTTATGATTGAAATACTAAAGGGTGTCCAATCTGAATCCGAATTAAATTCAGATTTTCTCTCCTTTATCTTCATCTTGTGGTGCAAGCAACCTGATTCAAATAGAAGTTCATCTCTATCTTTATTTAGAATGATGATTCATCTTATTCTATTTTCTCCTCCTCTAGATTTGAATAGCAAGAGTCCCACTTTATCCTTCTCTTTAGCAATTAGGAGTTCTATTTTTATCCTTCCTCTTCCTCCCCTAGATTTTAAATTAATAATTTAAAATCTAAGTTTAGATTAACTTAGATAAGATAGAAGCTTCTAAATTACTACAATTAATTATGCATGTGGGCTTGTGGACTTTTTTGGGCTTGTGGGCTTTAATTGGGCTTCATTAATTGATTCTTTAATTACTCAAGGCATGCACAATATTAAACAATAAAACGCTACGTAGCAGTCCTTTATAAAAAGAATAAGTAGGAAAATAAGATGATAAATATGATGATAAATATACACTTTTGACTACCTATCATATGGTTTTAACAAGCCACCTGGAAGATGGAGATGAAGAAATGATCCAGTCAGATATAGACCCTTGGATAAAACACTTAAATACTCTCTGTGATATTCTCTTTGAACAACGCGAACCACCCACAAAAGCTAAGGTAACCCAAATTAATCCGGGAGATGAGGCCAATCTTAAGCCCATCTTTATAAGCGAAAGCTTATCACCTCCTGAAAAAAAGATCTAATATCTGTCGTGCGAGAGTATATAAATGTTTTCGCTTAAAACTACGAGGATATGACAGGACTCGACCCTCAAGTGGCTATACATCGCCTCAACATCAATCCCGACGTGAAGCCCGTCAAGCAATAGCAATGATGGTTCTGCCCAGAGATAATAGAAGCAATGCAGTAAGAAGTCAAGAAGCTTATAAACTCCAGTTTCATCAGGAAAGAATAATACCCTGATTGGGTGACTAATATCATCACCAGAAGAATTGGAAGATCTGAGTTTGCATTGATTTTTGCGATCTAACTAAGGTGTGTCCTAAAGATGAGTTCCCCCTTCCAATCACGGATGTAATGATCGACAACACGTGTGGATTTGAATGGATGTCCTTCATGGATGGATTCTCTGGATACAATCAAATTAAGTTGTACCCTGACGACGAGAAGCATACATCCTTCAGGACACCACTAGAGGTGTATTGCTATATTATGATGCCCTTCGGATTGAAAAATGCGGGGGCGATATACCAGAGAATTATGAATGCAATTTTCCACGAGTATATACGCAAACAGTAAAATGCTACGTAGACGATATTATAGTGAAATACCGTGCCAAAGGTGATCCCATAGTAGATCTGAAAACAGTATTCGATATCATACGGGTGCATCAATGAAGATGAATCCCACCAAATCCTTCTTGGGGATAGCTAGCAGTAAATTCCTCGGGTTTGTCGTGACATCTAAAGGAATCCACCTCGACCCAGAGAAAGTCCGCCCCATCCAAGAATGCAACCTCCAAGGAACCTTAGCGAGCTTAGAGGATTGCAAGGGCGACTAGCATATATCCAAAGGTTTATCTCAAATCTCTCAAACGATGCCAACCCTTCACCAAATTGATAGAACAGTGTTTCATTCATCTGGGATGATGCTTGCCAACAAGCGTTCGAGGAAATCAAGCGGTACCTCACGCATCCACCTGTCCTTACAACTCTGATACCAGAGAAACATTTTCTGGTATACGTTCGAGATATGAATCATTCTCTATGAGCTTTGCTAGCCCAGAATAATGATCAGGGACATGAGCAGGCAATCTATTACCTGAGTAGAACCATGATCGGAGCTGAACATCGATACAACCTGATCGAGAAGGAATGCTTGGCATTGGTGTTCGCTGTCCAGAAGATGCGATACTACCTGATAGGTCAAACCATATATGTCATATCAAAAGTCAATCCTTTAAAATTGCCTATGATGAAGCCATCATCAATGAATGGCTGATTAGCAAAAAGGCCATATTGCTCTCCCAATACGAGATTCAATTCCTGCCACAGAAAGCCGTGATGGGACAGGCAATGGCTGACTTCTTGGTTGAGCATCCAGGTCTAAGAACACTAAACTTTATGAAGATCTCTCAGATGAGATTGCCAAGGCTTGCATGACCCAGACATCTTTCGAAGAATAGGTGTGGCAACTCTTCTTCGACGGCACATCTAGAACAGGTCCACAAGGAAATATTATGACAGGAGTGGGGGCAGTACTTGTCTCCCTACAAAACTATGTAATCCCTGATGCATTCTCATTAACTGAGCCGTCTTCTAACATGTAGCGGAATACAATGCTCTCTTGATTGGTACAAATCGCTGATAAGATTGATGTTAAAAATCTCGAAGCGTACGGTGATTCAAAGCTCATCATTATCAGTTTTATGAAGAGTATGAAGTCAGACATGAAGACTTAGTACCCTATCACAATGCAACCATCCACATGACAGAGACATTTAGAACTGTTGGCCCAAGGTTACAATCACCCTTGTTTAGTGTATTTTGATGATTACAAAACATATTAGTTATTTGTACTAATAACAATTGTTGTTTAAGTGTGTTTCAGGTTTATTATCATACTAGAAGTACTCTCACTCAAATACAAGGCTTTTGGACTCAAGACAATTCATTTGGGCTCAAGTTGCAATATTGAAGATCAAGTGAAGATAGCCCACCTTGAAGAATGGCTTTGAAGTCCTTTAGAAGTTTGTAAGTTTAGTATGTTAAAGTTTGAATATAGGAAATTTGGCTCTAGGATTTGCACACACACTTGTTTCATGTATTTCCTATGTTTTGAAAATAGTTTTTGAAAATGGTTATTTCTAAGTTTTATGCCTTAGTTTATATATACATGTACCAAAGCTTTATATCCTGAAAAACTTGTTTAAAACATGTGTATAAACTATTTTCTGCATAATACTTAGCTATATGTATTTTTAAAATATTTATCAAAATTTTTCTAACTCAAAACAGCCCTGTTTTTTCAGTGTCAGGCAACATCGGTCGACAGGCCCGGTCGACCGGCGCTGTGCCTGGACATGCACTGTTTGTGCATGTCCGTCGGTCGACCGGACCAGTCGACCGACAGAGAGCATTCTGCTCTCGGGAATTTTCGGTCGACCGGAAGAAGGAAACTGTGTTTCCTCCTTTTGGGTCGGTCGACCGGACCGGTCACCCGGAGCCAACGACTACTTCCAGCTGGCCTGGCGGTCGACCGGACCGGTCGACCGCCAAGCCTGCAAAATAGCAACGGCTCTTTCCTCTTTGGGATTTTCTGAAAATCTGTTTCCTTTTTCTGTTTTAACAGACTTTTGGAGAGTTGTTGGGGTGCTTTTGCAGGTTGAATTAGGTGAAAAGAAAATGTTTTTAACTTATTTTCAACCCTATAAATAGAGGAGAAGTCTCTCCTTCATATTTACTTAGAAAAATTCCTCAAGTTTTGTTATTTTCAAAAGAGAAAAGAAAAATTGTTTGAAGCTTTCAATTCCCACTCTTTCAAGATTGTTTTTCAGTTGTGTTTGATTCTCTATATCACTCTACAACTGAAGTTTTCTCACCACACTTCATAGAGCCAAAAATCCTATACTCATTCTATAGTGAAGTTGTAAATTGAAGTGAGAGTGTTTGTAAAAGATTGAGAAAAAGTGTAGTGATCAAGTTGTGATCACTTTGTTCTTGTAATTCCTTCTTGTGGAGCAACCTCTTCGGTAGAGGTCCTTTGTATTCGGTGGAGCTCGGTGCTCGGTCTTCGGTAGACTAATTGTAAAGGCATCCTCGGTGGATAGTGGAAACCCTTCACGGAGGTGAAGGCGGGGACTAGAGCAAGTGTGCTCGAACCTCGAAACAAATCATCTTGTTTGCGATTGCCTTTGCGTTATTCTTGCTTTACATTTCTCTTGCTTTATATTGTCTTGAATTATTTGCTTGAGAACTAACCCTTTACTTGTGCAATCTTGTCTTGTTTACTTTACTTGCTATACTTGTTGTGTTACATTGTGTGCATCTCATTTCTCATCATCATACTTGGCATTGATCGATCACACCTCAATACAACACGATTGCATTGCGCACCTCTAACCCATATCTAGGGGAATTGGGAGGAAGGAGTTCAGAACCTCGCAAGGGGTATTCGGCTCTTAGTCGTGTTTTGAGAGATCGTTGCATTACTCATTTAATTAAAAGTTTAAAAAGATCATTAGATTAGCATTCACACCTATTCACCCCCCCTCTAGGTGTTTTTCAATTGGTATCAGAGCTTGGACTCTAGGATTTGGTTTAACCACCTTAGAGAAGATCCTAATTTGCTAATCATTTCATTCATACTCATTTAGTAAAAATGGCCGATGGAATTAAAACCCCTCCTAAGTTTGATGGACTTAACTTTCCCATATAGAAAGTTAAGATGACCGTGTTTTTGCAATCTCTAGGTAGCCGAGTTGCAAAGGCCGTGACTAAGTCCTTTAGTGTACCCCCCGGTGACGAATCCACTTGGTCCGAAATAGAGACTAAGGAATTCGATGCCAATGCCAAAGCTCACTATGCACTTCTTCAAGCCCTAAATGATGATGACATAGCTAGGGTTATACATTGCAAATCCGCATTTGAGATTTGGTCACACTTGACAGTCACTCATGAGGGGACCTCACAAGTAAAGAAGGCTAAGATTGACCTTCTTCGGTCTCAATATGAAACATTTAGCATGCAAGACAATGAAACCATAGATGATATGGTTACAAGATTTACCAAGATTACTAATGGACTCTCTTCTTTAGGTGAAGATATCAACAATGATCAAAGAGTAAGGAAGATCATCCGGGCTCTTCCTCCTTCATGGGAAGTTAAAGCTACAACCTTGAAGGAACTCAATGACAATGAAGAGATGGAGCTCATAGGTCTCATTGGGAACCTCAAAACCCATGAGATGGAAAGGAAAGCAAGGGAGGACATGGCTCCTACCAAGAAGAAGACCATCGCCTTCAGAGTCAAGCTACACACTCCGATGAAGATGATGAAGAAGAAGATGAGGAGGAGCTCTCACTCCTTGTTAAGAATGTCCGGAGGATGTACAACAAGGCGAAGTACCAAGGTAGAAGGAGATGGCAAGGAGGCAAAGAAGAAAGAAGATCATATGCTTCAATTGCCAAAAACCGGGACACATTGTGGCGGAGTGTCCGGAAAAAGCAAAGCCTTCCACTTCAAAGAAGCCTTACAAGAAGAAGGCTATGAAGGCAACTTGGGATTCGGAGACCGAATCCGAGGAAGAAATAGACACCGCCAACATGTGCTTCATGGCTAATGAAGGCACAAGCAAGGTAACCTCTTCCCCTTCTCATGATAATGAACTTTCTATGGATGTGTTAGAAGAGGCTTTTGTTGAGTTGTCACAAAACTATGATTTCTTAAAGAAAAAGTATATTAAAATGAAAAGGAAAATGAATCTTTAAGTCTTCAAGTTTTTACTCTTACAAAAGAAAAGATGAGTTGGTTTCCACTTTGGCCACTACAAAAATGATTTTGAAAAATATAAGATCTCTTGCAAAGGTAAGGCCCCACTAATTGACTCAAATGAAGTTTCTATGCTTAAAGAAAGATTAGATTCATTAAGTGTTGTTTTGAAAGATTGTGAGTTTAACAAGAAGAAAATTGAGGCTATGTTTCCTAAGAAACAAGCCCCAAAGAAAAATGCTCATGCTCATGTTCATATTCATGCTACACAACCTAAACAACATGGCAAAACCCCAAAACATGCTCACACTACACATCATGCTTTCATGTATAGAAAAGTGTACTCATGTTCACATTGTGGGCGGAAAGGACACTTAGCTAATTTTTGTTATGATAGACTAAGTGCATCACATCATAATGTTTGGGTTCGTAACACTAACTTTCAAGGACCCAAGAAAGTTTGGGTACCAAAGTCAACAATTGTTTTAAATGATGTAGGTACTTTCCAAAGCCCAACGACGTAGAGGTTTGTGGTATCTTGATAGTGGTTGCTCAAGGCACATGACTTGGGACATCAACAACTTTGCAACCCTATCAAGATATCATGAAGGTGGCACCGTCACCTTCGGAGATGACGCCAAGGGTAAAATCATCGGTATTGGTAATGTAAAACTTGGCACCTCTCCTTTAATTGAAAATGTAGTTTTGGTTGATGGCCTCAAGCATAATCTCTTGAGTGTTAGTCAACTTTGTGATAAAGGTTTTGATGTTGTTTTTGATAATGTTGCTTGTAAAGTTATTGATAGAATTTCTAATGTTTGTGTATTTTTCGGTTTTCGTGAAAGTAATGTTTATATGATTGATATGTTAAATATGTCTTGTAATATTACTTGTTTGAAAGCCCTCGATGATGACTCTTGGTTGTGGCATAGGAGATTAGGGCATATTTCTTTTGATCACATTTCTAGGTTAAACACAAAGGAAATGGTGAAGGTATTCCTTGTTTGAATTTTGAAAAGGACCAGTTTGTGACGCATGTCAATTTGGGAAACAAACTAAGTCTTCTTTCAAGTCAATTAAGGATATCATGACATCACGTCCCTTGGAGTTAATCCATATGGATCTATTTGGCCCAACACAAACCAAAAGTCTAAGTGGGAATAGATTTGCTTATGTTTTGGTTGATGATTTTTCAAGATTCACTTGGGTTTTCTTTCTTGAACATAAAAGCCAAGCATTTTCTTATTTCCAAATTTTTAAGAAAAGAGTTGAAAAAGAAAAAGATGTTTCGATTTTGAGAATAAGAAGTGATAGAGGAGGTGAATTCATTAACCAACCCTTTACCACTTTTTGTGATGACATGGAATAAAGCATGAACTTTCTTGTCCTAGAACTCCACAACAAAATGGAGTAGTTGAACGGAAAAATAGAACATTACAAGAGATGGCTAGGACAATGCTAAGTGAATATGGTCTACCACATTATTTGTGGGCCGAGGCCGTAATACATCATGCTACATATCTAATCGTGTTTTCTTGTGTAAAAATACTACTAAAACTTCTTTTGAAATGTATTTTTCTAGAAAACCTAATGTTTCCTATTTTAAAGTTTTTGGATGCAAATGTTTTGTTTTAAATACAAAAGATAATTTAGGAAAATTTGATCCTAAATCTTATGAGGCTATTTTTGTAGGTTACTCAAACACTAGTAAGCTTATAGAGTTTTCATTAGATCTTCATTGACTATTAAGAGTCTATTCATGTTAAGTTTGAGGAATCTAACAAGTTTGTTAAGAATGTTGTAGATAGATGCATTGGATGAAGGCATGGAGAAAGTGACCTTGGAGGATGCTTCTACTATGGGAGACAAACCAAAGGATGATGAAGGAAGCAATGCTAAAGTGGAAGAGGCACAAGGAATGAAAATCAAACACATGAGGTGGAGCCTACTCAACCACTACCAAAGGATTGGAGATACAATCCACATCATCCCAAGGACCTCGTCATAGGTGAAGTATCAAAAGGGTAACTACTCGCTCTAAAATTCAAGATTATTGTGGCCACTTTGCATTTATTTCACACATAGAACCCAAAAATGTGCTCGAAGCCGAGGCCGATTCATATTGGTTGCTAGCCATGCAAGAGGAACTCAATCAATTTGAGCGCAACCAAGTTTGACACCTTGTTCCTAGGCCCCACGATAGACCAACAATTGGTACTAAGTGGATCTTTAAGAATAAGTTGGATGAATCGGGTAATGTAGTTAGAAACAAGGCTAGGTTAGTTGCCCAAGGTTACACTCAAATCGAAGGGATCGATTTTGAAGAAACCTTTGCACCCGTAGCACGGCTTGAAGCCATACGGATGACACTAGCATTTGCCTCATATAAAGATTTCAAATTATTTCAAATGGATGTTAAAAGTGCTTTTCTAAATGGATTTATTGAAGAGGAGATGTATGTTGAACAACCCCCCCGGTTTGTTGATCTACACATCCGGATTTTGTTTTTAAATTAGATAAAGCTCTTTATGGTTTAAAACAAGCCCCTAGGGCTTGGTATGAAAGACTTTCCTCATTTTTGATTTCAAATGGTTTTAAGAAGGTAAAATTGATACAACTTTGTTTACAAAACATGTAGAAAATGACATTCTTATTGTGCAAATTTATGTAGATGATATTATTTTTGGTTCTACTAATGAATCTCTTTGCAAAGCTTTTGAGTCATGCATGAAGGATGAATTTGAAATGTCTATGATGGGGGAGCTCAACTATTTCCTTGGACTCCAAATCAAGCAAAGGAAGGATGGGATCTTCATCAATCAAGCCAAGTACACAAAGGAACTAATCAAAAGGTTTGGGCTTGAAGGATCAAGAGTAAGCAAAACTCCCATGGCAACAACTACAAAGCTTGACAAGGATGAACAAGGTAAAAGTGTAGACATTAAACTTTATAGAAGCATGATTGGTAGCTTGCTTTATTTGACGGCTAGTAGGCCGGATATTATGTTTTCCGTTTGTCTTTGTGCACGTTTTCAATCTTGTCC
Organism: Agave tequilana; assembly: GCA_038442645.1. NCBI lineage: Eukaryota > Viridiplantae > Streptophyta > Magnoliopsida > Asparagales > Asparagaceae > Agave > Agave tequilana. The sequence goes on along the minus strand of JAVJIF010010536.1, from coordinate 103,330 downwards.
TAAAGAATCTCACATAATAGCGGTTAAACGCATAATTAGATACCTTAAGGGCACTATTGAAATGGGTTTATGGTATCCTAAAACCGGATTATTTGAAATGAAGAGTTTTTCGGATGCCGACTATGCGGGTTGTAGGGTAGATAGGAAGAGCACAAGTGGAACATGTCAATTCTTAGGTAATTGTCTTGTATCTTGGTCTTCCAAAAAGCAAAATTCGGTAGCCCTATCAACCGCCGAGGCGGAGTATGTTGCGGCCGGAGCTTGTTGTGCACAAGTTCTTTGGATGAAACATACTCTCCTTGACTATGATTTACACTTTGATCATGTTAAAATATTTTGTGATAATACTAGTACTATTCACATGACAAAGAATGCAAATCAACATAGTAAAACCAACACATTGACATTAGGTATCACTTTCTTAGAGATCATTATGAGAAGGTGATATTGTTATTGAATATGTTTCTACACCGATTTTCAACTTGCCGATATTTTTACTAAACCTCTAGATTATGCTAGATTTTCATTTATTTGTGGTGAGTTGAATGTTTGTATTATAGATTCTTAAAATTAAGATTTTGTTTTTAACCCTTTTTGATGTATGACAAAAAGGGGGAGAATAAGTTTGTTGATATTTGAAAATAAGTGTTTAAATTTAAACTTTCTAAGTTTGATAAAGTTTGATACTATTTGAGTTTCAATTCATGAAGAAAAAGAAAGTTTGTGTTTATTTGAGTTTTTGGACAAAACTATTGTGTTTGTTAAATGCTTTATGTATGCTTACATAGCTTTTCATATTCATGATAAATACATAGCATTGTTTGAGGGGGAGCTTTCCAAGCTTTTCTCCTTTATTTGTTTCAATAACTTATATGTTTTGTCATCATCAAAAGGGGAGATTGTTGGGCCAAGGTTACAATCACCCTTGTTTAGTGTATTTTGATGATTACAAAACATATTAGTTATTTGTACTAATAACAATGTTGTTTAAGTGTGTTTCAGGTTTATTATCATACTAGAAGTACTCTCACTCAAATACAAGGCTTTTGGACTCAAGACAATTCAATTTGGGCTCAAGTTGCAATATTGAAGATCAAGTGAAGATAGCCCACCTTGAAGAATAGCTTTGAAGTCCTTTAGAAGTTTGTAAGTTTAGTATGTTAAAGTTTGAATATAGGAAATTTGGCTCTAGGATTTGCACACACACTTGTTTCATGTATTTCCTATGTTTTGAAAATAGTTTTTGAAAATGGTTATTTCTAAGTTTTATGCCTTAGTTTATATATACATGTACCAAAGCTTTTATCCTGAAAAACTTGTTTAAAACATGTGTATAAACTATTTTCTGCATAATACTTAGCTATATGTATTTTTAAAATATTTATCAAAATTTTTCTAACTCAAAACAGCCCTGTTTTTTCAGTGTCAGGCAACATCGGTCGACCGGCCCGGTCGACCGGCGCTGTGCCTGGACATGCACTGTTTGTGCATGTCCGTCGGTCGACCGGACCGGTCGACCGACAGAGAGCATTCTGCTCTCGGGAATTTTCGGTCGACCGGAAGAAGGAAACTGTGTTTCCTCCTTTTGGGTCGGTCGACCGGACCGGTCGACCGGAGCCAACGGCTACTTCCACTCCAGCTGGCCTGGCGGTCGACCGGACCGTCGACCGCCAAGCCTGCAAATAGCAACGGCTCTTTCCTCTTTGGGATTTTCTAAAAATCTGTTTTCTTTTTCTGTTTTAACAGACTTTTGGAGAGTTTGTTGGGGTGCTTTTGCAGGTGAATTAGGTGAAAAGAAAATGTTTTTAACTTATTTTCAACCCTATAAATAGAGGAAGTCTCTCCTTCATATTTACTTAGAAAATTCCTCAAGTTTTGTTGTTTTCAAAAGAGAAAAGAAAAATTGTTTGAAGCTTTCAATTCCCACTCTTTCAAGATTGTTTTTCAGTTGTGTTTGATTCTCTATATCACTCTACAACTGAAGTTTTCTCACCACACTTCATAGAGCCAAAAATCCTATACTCATTCTATAGTGAAGTTGTAAATTGAAGTGAGAGTGTTTGTAAAAGATTGAGAAAAAGTGTAGTGATCAGTTGTGATCACTTTGTTCTTGTAATTCCTTCTTGTGGAGCAACCTCTTCGTAGAGGCCTTTGTATTCGGTGGAGCTCGGTGCTCGGTCTTCGGTAGACCAATTGTAAAGGCATCCTCGGTGGATAGTGGAAACCCTTCACGGAGGTGAAGGCGGGGACTAGAGCAAGTGTGCTCGAACCTCGAAACAAATCATATTGTTTGCGATTGCCTTTGCGTTATTCTTGCTTTTACATTTCTCTTGCTTTATATTGTCTTGAATTATTTGCTTGAGAACTAACCCTCTACTTTGTGCAATCTTTCTTGTTTACTTTACTTGCTATACTTATTGTGTTACATTGTGTGGCATCTCATTTCTCATCATCATACTTGGCATTGATCGATCACACCTCAATACAACACGATTGCATTGCGCACCTCTAACCCATATCTAGGGAATTGGGAGGAAGGATTCAGAACCTCGCAAGGGGTATTCGGCTCTTAGTCGTGTTTTGAGAGATCGTTGCATCACTCATTTAATTAAAGTTTAAAAAGATCATTAGATTAGCATTCACACCTATTCACCCCCCCTCTAGGTGTTTTTCAAATGTTTATTCCGTCGTATTTTTATCTAATTTTGTTATTAGTTAAATAGTTTAATTGTTCAATCAGTATTAGCTGATTTCTAGTAGTTAGAAATAGTTACAATGTTATGATTTAGAGTCTGGTTCTGATGATTGACTATTTTGATCGGGAGATTGGATTAGTTGGATAGTGGGTGTGTATCAGTCATGTAATAAATTATTAGACGTGAATTATTATACCGTTTGAGAGTTTAAATATACTACGGATAACTGATCAGAGGCAATCTTGATGTTAAAATGTATATGGACTCCATATTTTGATACCGAGATATAAGTATTCTATCATTCCATGTGATGTCGATTACTATTTCAGATTTCGAACTAATTGTGATATACCTTAAACTGTGACTTGACTCGATCTTGTGATTGGCCTATTCGTTTTGTGGATAGATAACATATTATGTAAAGTATTTATCCGCAATTGTTTGGTGATTATTTGATGCGAACTCTTTTGGATTTAAGGACAGATTAAAAATGATGTATTTTATTAAGAGATTGGATTTCTTGATACTTGGATTTGTTGTCTTGATTAAGTTTGAGTTGACCTATGATTTATATTTTTTTTACAAGAGATACTTAATAGTATTTAAATGGGATTGACGATTGTTGGATTATGAATTGTGAGTATTTCGAGATTTATTCTCTGATTCTACTGCTTGAGTATGAATGAGTTGTTGGCATTGAATAGTACATGTAGACCATTCTAGATTTCATGTTAGGGCGTGTTTGGTTGCAAGGAAGTGGGCGGAAGAAAGGAAATGGGGAAGTATAATTGCTCACCTCCATCTATCCAAATACCGAAAAAAAGAAAATAAGAAAACCCCTTTTCCTTTTTTTTCTCTTTTACACATCATTTCCTCACTTCCTGTGCTACAGTTAATTTTGTGGTCATGTAAATCTCATTTGTAATAAGTTGTAGCACAAAACAGTTAATTTTTTAATCATGTAAATCTCACTTGCATTCTAATTACAGTTCATTTTTTATTTTTTTAATTATTTTTTATTAAATATTATTTTGCGGTTAACTTTGTGGTCAACTTTTCCATTCCACTTTTACATTACCATCCAAACACCAGAAAAGACATAACATTTTTCAAACTACACTTCCAACAACATCCAAATACGGAAATCTTACTAACCAATTCCTAAGTTCCAAAGGGAACTATTACTATTTCCTCACTTCCTTACTTCCTCACTTTCATCCTTAACCAAACGGGCCCTTAAACGAGGATGTTACACTCTTTAATAATGATCTTAATCTCCGATGGATAAGTCTGATCTTGAGGATGTTCAGTGGATCACTTTATGATTTATTCATAATTAATGCAGCTATTCAGTTATAGAGATAGAGATATTGTGACAGTGATCTCATTGATATCTGTAATGTTATATCTACAGAGTTTCATGACAGTTATCTGTTATCGGTGATCTTATACTTTTAGAGTTTTACACCAGTTACTAGTTGTTAATGAGACTATTGTATTAGTAACTCTATTCTCCAATATATTTACAAGTTGTCAGTTATTAGTTGTCAGTAATCAGCTATTAGTGACATCAGTAGTTGTGTGAGATATTTGATTACTATTACACTTTAAATATATATTATTACTTGTTAAAAAAAGACATCATAACTCGGAGAAAAAGGGTAATTGCCTGATAATACATGTCGTGTATTTTAGAATGACTTGTGATGGTATACCGAGCTTTGGGTTCCACTATGGGGACCCAAGGTAGTACTGGATACTTAGTTATCAGTTGTCAGTTATTAGGGCTTTTTCGGACTATAATGTCACACTATTATTCTTTTGTGTGGGGATGTGGACTTCAGTTATTTAGGCGTTGCGGTCTGTCCTGATTTAGCGTCAGGCGTAGACTGTGGTACCGAGAATGCACGTACCCTTTAAAACACATGCACTATATTGTCAGGCAGATATAATAACGATAACATTGTTTGATATATGGGAAAATGGCTGTGGTATAGAACACAGCTAAGTACCACATTATTAGGTTAATAATAATTAACCGATTAGAGACATATGCTAGGTAACACACCTATTTGACATCAATTGTTTCTTTTTATCGTGATATGAGTTATCTTTTGTTCAAAGCTTTGTTCACGATATTGATTATTCAGTTATCTTCTATTTATAATTTTAATCATGTTATTATTGTATACACATATTATGCACGCGCACACTTCCCTCATTTTACACACTTATTTAAAATTTTCTGACTCCCCTGGATTTGTGCATCCAGATATAGGATGCTTTGTTTCTATTGATCAGGTGCTCGATGAGATCATATGCTTTGCGAAGAGCTAGAGTTTTCCTATGTTGATTATCAGTACTCTTGTCTTTCCTTTTATTCCTGTTATTTCATGATTCTCTTTATATCATTATCAGTTGCTATTTCATCTCTGTGTTTATTTATCATCATGTGTGGACATCTATATGTATTATTGCAGTGATCGTGATTTATTAAAGTTTATTTGTGTAGCTTGTTTCATGTTACTTAAGGTTTAGCGCGTATACGTGGGGTATTTTCCTTTCGTATATGCCTCGCTGACTTTCGTCGCCGCTCCAACGTATTTTGGGAAGCGGTGTAGACAGCTGCGCTCATGTAGCATGCGCCTAGCATTAGGTCATGTTCTGCCTTTCACTTCTTACTCCGAATCTGCTCCTATTGTGTCGCACTCTCTCTATCAACTCTATCATTATGTATCATCTACCTATTGTTGCTACCCATTCCTATATTACTGCTATTTGTTCTTGTTACTGCTACCATTGACTAATCGACATCTTCTTCTATTCTACTGCTATCTATACCACTTCATGTTGTTGCCGATTAACTCTGCAAGTCATAATCGTCTCCATCTCTCCTACTGAGTTTAATGATCTCTCAAACCTCCACTTTCTCTAAGTTTGAGGATCTCCAAAAATCTCTCCTGCCGAGTTTGAGGATTTTCTAAAACCTCCACAGTTTGAGAATCTCTAAAATCTTAATTTTATTTAAGGAGATGAATATAAACTTTTATGCAGTCTTTGTTCAAGTATTTGGTTCGACTCAATTTCAGTCCGGTTCAGTTTGCAACTTTGGTATCAACATCAATGATTCAGTAGATTGACATCATTAGAAATTTACTTGTTTTTTTTTTTTTCTTAATAAAAATTTATAGAAAATATTTTTACTAGTCTTTTATAGCAAGTTAGACATGATTGACATCTATGCTCCAGCTTGAAGAAGAGTGTTAAAGTCATTGATTATTATAATTATATTATGAGTCATATGTAATTTCATGTTTTTATATGCTCTAAGAGTCATATTTCTATATGTTATTAAGAGTCTTACTGATATTATGAGAAGTAATTGTATTAAAATTAGAAGTTTCTTATCATATAATTTTGATGCCTATATATTTAACGCATTGCCCATATCAATAAAACAATAAAATCTCTTCTTCTAAAATTCTGACAACTTTTATTATATCGGCAGCAAATACTGTTTCAAGTTAATTACATTAAAAAAAAAAGAAAAAAAAAAATGATGATGGCAAACCTGCTGCTACCTCATCTGTACGGCAACACTAACAATCAATCTAAATTGCATTACCTCAAAAAATTCCCCATCCACCACCAGATGACTCCGTGTTCTCAGGGGCAGGCTCATAGTATCCAGAATCCTCACCCCTGCTCTCATAAAAACTAGCCGATTCTTCTGACGGTGTAGCATACACGTAAGATTCAGATTCCTCGACTTTCTTGTAACTTTCTGTTCCTTCTCCTTCGCCATAGAACCAGCACCCACGCTCTCTTCGGACTCTGTAAACTGAAGCAGATGGTTCACTCCATTCAAAACATCATAAATCATCAACCCGACTCTCCCCCCAAACCAGCTGCCCAAATGGCTTCCACCAAGGTAACCCAGCCTCCCAAGCCTCTGCTCCCCATGGAAACCGCCCACGTAAGTCCCGAACAAGGTCCCGCCCCTCTCAGAAACCCCTCGGTCATGCTCCCCCCGTAGTAAATGGCCTCGAAGAAATCCCAACCCGAGGAAATAATTGGTCCAAGGATCCTTTTGGCCTGGCGTGAGGCGAGCTTTGCAGACTTGGCTCCAACCTTCTGGGCCTGCTTCGCTGCGTCACTGGCCCGAGTCCCTGTTTCAGGGCCTCAACCAGTGCCATCTCAGTGGCTCGCTGTCTTACCTTCTCCACATGCGCATTTCTCATGTTGTAGATGTAAAGCTTCACACTTCTTTGACGCCACATGCTACCGTGCCAGACCCCATATCGAAGCAGTTTAGGAATGTGAACTTCCCACTCTTTGAGAAGCTTCTTCTCCCACAAGTTCCCTGAACTTTTCAGCTGTGAATTGAGAAGTTTAAAAGAGTATGTAAGATTATATGAAACTGATGGCTGCAACGTACAACAAAAGACGTACATTCCAGCTAAAGACCTGAATTACTTAACTGCAATCTGGAGGGAAAGGGGTGATCAAGACCAAAAAATATTATAACTCTCTTTGGAAGGAGAACTAGAGGAAAGAGAAAAATCAATTCCTTAAGAGTTTTCCTTTCAAATGGATAATTTCGGTTTGCAGCTGATAAGAAGTCTTTCCGCAATCAAGCGGAGATTTTGCACATAATAGTACAGATAAAATCATATTTTTCTAGTAATTGAATTGTTGATAAGCCAGTGGTTAATAGAAATCAAGTTAAGTTCATTATATCTGAAACAAGGTTTAAAATATCGCCCCAATACCAATATTGCCATACAACCAACATGATATCAATATTGCTGACATGCCCGACACAAAACTGAGGATAGACGACTGATATTGCTGATTCTGATGCTAAACACCAAAGGCCAATGCCGATACTGAGATTTCAAACCTTGTCATGAAGTTTCAAATACCCTCCAATGTCCAAGAAAAAGGAAATGACTTGACGGAAAAGAAGAATTTGAATGTAGAACTTAGAGTATAAAGTGTCACACGAAAAATTAGCTTTTTAAAAAAATAAAATAAAAATTAAAGACAATATCTGCATTCGCCATTACCCCCTCCCTCCCTCCCTACTTACCCAGCCAGTCACAACTCCACTGACTGATAGAACAGATAGATAATCATGTGATAGGGAATAAGAAGGAATAAAAGAAATTCTTTCAAGGTTTAAAAGAGCTCATATAGGGCATTTTCTAATCTCCACCAAAATTCGGCGTTTCATGGGGGGTCCAAAGTCACCCTATTAATTCTACCATTTACATGGATATTTCAATAAAAACATTCCGAAAAAGAATCTTTACAAGAACAAAATAAAGAGACTAGGGAGATGAGGATAGCATAGGTCTTTACCCAGAGTGGGGAATATCAAATATAAGGAACTTCAAAAGAGGTTTCCAGGGATGGGTGCAAGTAACTTTCCAAGAAACTCTGGAGCTTCCCTAAAGGGTTGTAGGAACTTTACCAACTCAATGTTGGGAGTGTCTAAAGGGACATTATGAGCCACAGACAGGAGCTCAAAAAGCACAAAGATGAAGTCCTAAAAATTAAATCATAAGCAACTCACCAGGAATAATTTGCAGGGTGTAAAAGGGAGCACATAAGTAGAAGTTGTTTTGTTAATACCTTCGTCAGACAACTTGTGTTCGGAACAAAAAACACTTTGTTCAACTTTTATGCATACTACTAATCTAATCACACAGAATAGAAGAAATCGAGCAAGATAACAAACTGGGCCATATTGACATTTTAAATATGTCAAAACTATTTTCAAAATCTCAAATTTCCAATTTATATTCTCATGTAAACATGAAAAGTTAGCTATTACTTTAGAGATTCTATACTAGAAGATAAGCCTGTAGTAAATCAATAATAATTAGATGGAAGAAATTGTGACAAACATTGATATACATTGTGTTGCGAAATTGATATGCTCTGATATCAATTGTTGAAACTCCCAGAATCGACGTTAGCTGAACTTGGCAATATGAACAGTACTTGTAAAAAGAAAGCTTGATGTAAAGCAAACTAGCAACACCTAGACAAAAGAAGTAATAAAGAAAGAACACAAGAATTTAACGTGGTTTGGCCCAAACTTGGCCTACATTCACGGGGAGAGAACTTTATTAATAGACTTGATACAAAGAGACCTAACTTTTCTCTTGATGCAACAGAGTATTCATCTTCCACTTGAATCTAGCCCTATATTATAAGAGTATTTCCTTCTCTCTATGCCCTTCAACTTGCTCTTCTCTTTATTGGTTTCCTCTGTTCTCCTTTCCTTGAGATTTTCTGTTGTAGAAACTCCTTGAAACTTCTTTGGTTAAGGCAATTATAATACTTAGTTATAACCTTTATTTATAGGATTTTACAATACAACTTTTATTTAGACTATGGGATGATCTTGGCCTTTAGATGGTTGAAGAATCTTGATCAATCCTTTTAGGAATTGATCTCCTTGATCTAGACCTTTTATTCTTTAGAAACAAACCTTCATTGAATTTAAATCTTATTCATACTCCTCTTAAAAAGGAAACTCAGAATCGCTTGAGAAGGAAACTGCTTCTTCTGCTTCAAGTCATCATCTTCTCCAACTCAATTGGATTTTCTTGGATCATCTCTTCTTGAAAAATAACAAGGCAAAATCCTAACAATCTCCACCTTGACTTGTTTTTCAAGCCTTTTAGCAAAACAAATTGAGATTCGGATTAATATCTTGATTCTTTCCTTAGTTGTAACCGTGCCGTGAAACCTTTAACTCTTGCCCCCTCCCCGAGGCCTTTGACTGATTTACCGCCATGGCTTGGGCCATCTCAGGCCTTGCCCGAGTGTACCCTTTCTCTTTCCCGCAACACTTTGACCCGGTTCACGTCCTGTTGCAGTCTTCCTTGAAGCTCTACCTCGCGATGAACTCTCTTCCAAACTTATCTTTGAAACTCCACCTCGAACTGAGTTTCCTTCTTTCAGCTTGTATAACCCTCCACACTTCTCTCCTTTCAGGATTACCCTGCCTCCTTGGCTGACTGTGACGACGCCTTGTTGCACTTGGATCTGAAATCCTTCTTCGTCGAGCACCCTTATGGATATTAGATTATACTGTGCCTCTGGAACATACCGGAATGTCTCCAGAGCACGCACTGTCTCATCTCTTCCTATAACCTTGACTGTCCCAGTGCCGATAACCTCGCAAGCCGAGCCATCCACCATCTTGACAATCCCTTTCTCCTTTACAACTAAGGAGTTATTGAACAGCTCTTTCTGGGAACATACATGAACCGTACTACCTGAATTAAATATCCAGCTTTTACCTTGAGAAGTGTTGTCTTCGTAAGAAACCATTAATATTTCAGTGTCCTCTACACCGCTTGCTATGTCTGCCTCCGCAGCTTGCCCCTTCTTCTTTAGCCACTCTTGTCGATGCTTGCAGTCATTCTTCCAATGATCTTCCCTGTGACAAAAGTGACACGCCTTTGATGAACTTGGACCTTTTCTTCCTTCTCTTTCTTTCCTTCCCGTGACCACCAAACTCGATCATGTTTGCTCCTCTTGATTTGTCCTTTTTCTAATCTCATTAGATAAGAGTTGACGTGACCTTCTTCAAGATGAGAGTTTTCTTATCGTAGAGCATGATGGTGACGATATGATCATATGACTCTGAAAGAGAACTGAGAAGTTTCAACAACCTTATCCTCCTCGTTGATCTTGACATCAACAGCTAGAAGCTCGCTAATGACCTTGTTGAAGAAGTTTAGATGCTCCAACACTGTTATCCCTTCCTTCATGTGTAGCCCACATAGTTGTTTCTTAAGATACAGCTTGTTGAAGAGGCTTTTCGTCATATACAACATTTCTAACCTTGATCACAATCCCGTAGTCGCTTCTTCATCCATCACGTTGTACATAACCTCGTCTGCGAGACATAGTTGGATCGTGCTTGCCGCCTTTAAATCCATCTCCTTATAATTCTCGTTTGACGTACCTGCAGATTTTGCTGACTTACCTGGCAAGGTCTTGTGAAGACCTTGTTGTACCAACAACGCCTTCACCCTCTTTTACCATAAGCTGAAGTTTCCTTTACTATTGAACTTCTCGACCTCGAACTTTGTCGTAGAACTTCCTATCTTCGACATATCGCCCTGCGTCAACCTTTAGCTCTGATACCAATTGTTGTGAAATTGATATACTCTGATATCAATTGTTGTGACTTTCAGGATCGACGTTAGCAGAACTTGACAATATGAACAGTACTTGTAAAAGGAAAGCTTGATGTAAAGCAAACTAGCAATACCTAGACAAAAAGAGTAATAAAGAATGAACACAAAGATTTAACGTAGTTAGGCCCAAACTTAGCCTACGTCTACGGGGAGAGAACTTGAAAGAGCTTTATTAATAGACTTGATACAAAGAGATCTAACTTTTCTCTTGATGCAACAAGAGTATTCACCTTCTACTTGAATCTAGACCTAGATTACAAGAGTATAACCTTTTTTATATGCACCTTCAACTTGCTCCTCTCTTTCTTGGCTTCCTCTGGTCTCTTTTGCTTGAGATTCTCTGTTGTAAAAACTCCTTTGAGACTTATTTAGTTAAGGCAATTACAATGCTTGGTTACAACCTTTATTTATAGGATTTTACAATACAACTCCTATTTGGACTATGAGATGATCGTGGCCTTTAGATGATTGAATTTTGATCAATCCTTTTAGGAATTGATCTCCTTGATCTAAAAGAATTCTAAACCTTTTAATTTTTAGAAACAAACCTTCATTGAATAGGAATTAAATCTTATTCATACTCCTGAAAAGGAAACTCGCAATTGCCTAAAAGAAACTACTTCATCTTAATTTCTTCTTCTGCTTCAAGTCATCTTCTCCTCTAACTCAATTGATTTTCTTAGACCATCATCTCTTCTTAAAAAAGCAAGGCAAAATCCTAACACATTGGGCAGAGGCAAAGTTTTAAGGAATATTGGAGTCCCCAACTAAGTTATTATCATGAGAATGAGTTGGGGGAAATATATGAGGCCATTGTTTTGGAGGAAAAGATGCCTAGTCAAACATCTTGAGTCATGGTAGAAAAGAATTTGCATGAACTCATTTTATTTATTTCTAAAAATATTTCTTCAATTCAGTACTTAGCTACACTCGTGTGCCGATTGTTTTCAGCTTCCTTGGAATTGACAAAAAGCTGTTATTGGTTACTCTTACTATTGTAATACCAGTTGCTCTAAGAGAGATGATATTTTCTCCTCCACCTTTCTTCATACTCTTTATTTCTCATTACACTCTGCTCGCCGTGGAAGTAGTGGTTATATGGTTGATTTGCGAGGCTAAGCAAATTCTCTGGGTTTTGTTGTCCAACTTAACTGAGAAAGTTCAACGTGAAAATAACTCTATTTAATAATTTTAAGTTGGCCCTCCTGGACATACATAAAGTAGGATTTCGGTCAAGTTAGGATTCGTATGTTTGTGAAAGGAAACTTATTTCCTTACCATTTCCTTTAAAGAAGCTTTTCTTCGTACCCAAGTAAAATAAAAGTACTTGTAAATATATTCCCTTAATACCCAATGAGATATTTCCTTAAACCCACACCCACAGCTATGATTATCCATGTATTCAAAATGTGAGTTGCCAGATGGACGCATTTGCATAACAATGTCTCCTCCGCCTTCGCATTTAGAAAACACAGAGCGAGGATAGGAACCTTCACCTCCCTCCTCCTCTCTGGTATTTACTAATATTATTTGAACATATTATTTTTATATATAATGAAATATATTAAATATCATCGAATCTAAATCTTACTAGCATAACCCATGACACTGATTAGGCAGGCACTAGAATACATATTCACCTAATATAATTGAAAAAACTTTTGATTTATAGTATACAAGTCATCTGCTCCCCCTCAATTTTCCTTTCTCTGGTGTGTTTGTGTACTACTTCTAAAAGTGAAGATAAAGCCCTTTACCCTCCTTTTCATCAATCGCTTATATTTTATCTTGGATTTTATAATTCACCCTATATACTTGTATTTACAATCCACCATACTAGATTCCAAAATTGGACGTGACAATATCAACTAATTGACTTTAAATTTCAAAGTGACCATTACTAAAGATCATAGATAGCCTGTGTTACTGTTTTGCAAGAGGCCCATTGATAAAGTCTATGATGCTTAATATCCAAAGCTATCTGCTATGATGCATAATCTGCTGAAAACCAACAGTTAATTGTTACACAATGCATTCAGTTACATATTTATTGTGTCTATTAAGTTACTAATGATTATATAGGTCATAAAATGAAAAGTCCTCGTGCAAAATAAAAAGGCATGCCCATCTTCTCAATCCACCTTCTATACTCAATGATCATGATCCGGATGTGAGAGTAAGGTCTTCTACCTTTTCCTCTATTTCTCCAGATCTGTTCCTTTATGGATAATTAATGCCCTCATCCCTGTCGGTAACAACATTTGGCATGCCGAGCACCTAGCTATGCCTGGGGGAACTTGACAACGTTGTCTTATGCTTATGTCTCTCCATTGAACTCAATCACGACATTGAAGATCATACATTGTGAGTCTAAGCTTGTAGCATCTTTTGCCCTGAGTAAAGAAGCCACCAAGACCCATGCAAGATATATTATAACCTGCTACAACTCCCTCCTTTTGCAAGAAAAGTCATAATCTCCTCTACTCAAAGTAGAACCTTAGGGATGATTGACATCATTTGATTGCACTTTAGTACTCTTATTTATCTGCTTTTTATTTATAATAATGTTACTCGGATATTTTTAGTGTTTTGTACAGAACTGATGTTTTTAACAGACAATAAAAACAAAGCTCAAAAGATGGACTTTTACAAGCCCAAAGCTCAACTATATTAACTCAGATCCAAATCTGCATAAGAGCAAATCAAGCAGTCAAAAGCAAATCAAATCAAGTCAAAAATTATAGAGAATCAAGTGATTAAAGCAAATCAAGTTAAAATTTGTGCAAGATTTTCACCATATTTATTTTGATCTTTTGTAACCCTCCTTCGGCTATAAATGGAGAGGGGATTCTAGGGATAAAGCAACAAAAAAATGTAGAAGTTCAAGGTCCAAGTGCTATGCTTGTAATTTTTTCAATTAATAAAAGTCTTTATTTTTAGTTGATTCTTTTTTTATGAATTCATTTTGCTATTGTATCTATATTGCTTTTGATCTAATTATAAGTAACTAAATCTTAGAAAGTGTCTAGATTAGATGAAACTAGATTAGTAACTTGTTAACTCATCTAAATCTCTTTATTTTGTGCTTAAATAAAAATAAACAAAGATTATGCTGGTTTAAAATAAGATAATTTTTAAATAATCAAGACTTTATAGATATATTTTTAAATAATAATATATGCTTAAGATTGAAAATCTAGGATTATCATGTTTAGATCTAATTAATTTGATTATTTCTTATAGTTGTTGATTTAATCTAAATTAATAGGCTATTACATAATCAAGTATAACCTATGCTTTAAAGAAATAAAATGATAATTTATAATGGTGATTCTTAAAGAGATCTAGTTAGTTTTCATGTTATAAATCTAGTAGATTCAAACCTAGATACTTGTTCTTTCTCAAATTGTTTGAAATCTTAAAAACAACAAACATCATTCTCTTTATTTTCAATTCGCCTAAATAAGATTATTAAACTAGAGATAATCATCTTTCTTGAGAATTCGAATCGCAAAGTACTACGACTAGATATCGTACGTTGCAGTAACACATTAAAATTCACATCAGATGCACCTAAATCTCGATTGACAAAATCCTTAGACGAGCTTCGGGTTCAACAATAAAGCAATTTGTATCATAAGATCAGTGTTTTAAATGTCAGATGTCGGATGTCGTAATCGAATGTCAGATTTCGGATTTCAAAGATATTTCGGATCATCTAGTAAACTTCGAACGTTATGACGGATAACAAATATATGTCCTAGATGTCTTAAATAATGTAATCTTAAAATTGTTATCAAGGCAATACATCATGGTTCAAAGTCTCGGTCTCGGCCGCCGACTTGGCCGGCACCGAGACGGATCGGTCTCGGCGACTCGGATCGGACTCGGGCGATATGCAAAAAACGCTACATAGAGCGCCAAAAAAATTATGAAAAAATCATGACAAATCATAAAAAAATGTAAACATCCAAATTCATGCATCACATATTCAAAACATATCACCTAACACTCAAAACATAACGTGAAAGCATAAATACAAGCGTCGTCGGTAGAAAAAAATCAAAATACATGCATAATATAGTAAATTGCACAAAATAATTCATAAGTACCTGCTAATATAGTCATTTCCACATTAAATTAAACTAAACTAGTTTATACTAGATTAACCTACACTAACTTAATTACCTAACTTCAATAAATTATTAAATTACCTAACGTAATTACAAAATTTTATTAGATTAAATTAACCTAAATTAAGTTAAATTAACTTTACCTAAACTAACTAAATTAAATGACATTAAATGCAAATTAATTAGAGAGAGAGGAACATAGAGAGGGATAGAGACGGAGACAGAGAGAGGGGAACACAGGTGGAGGAGAGAGAGAGAGAGACGAGAGAGAGAGGGACAGAGAGAGACAGAGAGACAGAGAGAGACCGACAGGGAGAGGGAGAGAGAGACAGAGAGGGGAGAGAGACTGAGGGAGAGGGAGAGAGAGAGACAGAGAAAGAGAGAGAGAGATACAGAGAGAGAGATACAGAGAGAGAGCGAGAGAATCCGACAGAGAGAGATACAGAGTGAGAGAGAGAGAGATAGAGTCCGACAGAGAGAGAGACAGAGAGAGAGTCGCTGCGGAGAGAGAGACAGAGAGAGAGCCGGGTGAGAGAGTCTCCGCCGAGAGAGAGAGAGAGAGCAGAGAGAGAGAGACGGAGAGAGAGAGAGCCGGGAGAGAGAGTCTCCGCCGAGAGAGAGAGAGAGAGCAGAGAGAGAGACGGAGAGAGAGAGGCAGAGAGAGAGACGCTGCGCCACTGCGGGGGAGAGAGAGAAAGAGGGAGAGAGAGGCACAGAGAGAGGGGGAGAGAGAGAGACTGAGAGGGAGAGAGGGGAGAGGGAGAAGTTACCTGCAGACGGACGGCGACGGCGACGGCTACGGCGACGCGGGGGGACGGCGAGGGCTTCGCGGGGGGACAACGACGCGAGAGAGAGAGAGAGATCAGATCTGATCTCTCTCTCTCCCTCAGCGCGTTTTAAGGGAGGCGTCACGGGCGCCGAGTCGACCCGGATCGGGTCCGACTCGGACCCGACTCGGTCGACTCGGCCGAGTCGGGTCCGAGTCGGACCCGATCCGGTCGACTCGCCGATCTTCTATTGACTCGGCCCTCCGAGTCGTACCGGAGGGCGAGTCGGATACGACTCGGCCGAGTTTACGAACACTGCAATACATACACAACTTATGCAAAACTACATAAATATGTTTTGAATAAATATACTTACCTTAACATTTTGCATACACTAACACATTGTAGAAATCTCTCAATTACTCCAACTTTCAAGACCAAGCAACATATTGAGTTTTTTCCAAAATTTCAGCCAACATCTTCCCAAAATGGCGGTCGACATTTTTCAAAACGTCATTTCAAATGAGGGTAGGGATGTCATGGCGGTGAGGACTTAGAAAAGGAAATGCCAGCCGACATTTCAGAAATGTCAGCCGACATTTAAAACACTGCATAAGATGCCATCATCTTCGTTCTTTTCATTTCCACTTGCATTCGCTAATTAATACATACCTTCAGAGTTTCATAATTTCAACTTTATTCAACAAAGGGACACCCTACCAAAGAGTTACATACATAATAACATTGATTAGCACCTACGGGCTTTCGCAGGTAGCCAGGTACCTTGCTATTTTTATTATCCTTGAGGGAATTGATCTTGGTCAAAGTTGACACTCAGGTCACTTAGACAAGTTTAATTCATTCACAAGTGATGAGTTTGTGGTACAAACCAAAAATAATAAGAAATTATGATAAAGATGGTTCATTTGGATTTTCATATGACAAAAGAGAGATTGAAACTTGACATTTATTTCATTAGATGAAAAAGAACAACCATATACACAGCCGAAAGAAAAGAAAAAAGACAATTGTATAATGGAACAAAACAATATCAGTATACAGTATGCTTCAATCAAGATGATGGCAGTCAAGATATACAACCTTATGAGGGATATAATGAAATGGTATAAATCTGTTCAGACCTCTTCACTTGCAGCAATTCAGATTCTGATTAAAGAATACATCACAAATGGGCCGAGACGACTGATTTAGTACACCCTACTGTTTCACTACCTTACTACCTTTCGCACGTTACACTAATCATGTTTTGCCAACATTTTTCTACCCTAATACTTTTTTAGATTTTGCTTGTTGCTTCACTTTGTTATCTTGTTGTTAGACATACCTGGAATATTTCCATGTGGCTTACACACGACGATCTTTGAAAAAATTTACCCTTCTTTTGTACTCTGTGAACACATTTGTGCCTACCTGGAATATTTCCCTGTGGCTTACACACGACTATCTTTGAAAAAAATTTACCCTTCTTTTGTACTCTGTGAACACATTTGTGCCTACCTGGAATATTTCCCTGTGGCTTACACACGACTATCTTTGAAAAAATTACCCTTCTTTTGTACTCTGTGAACACATTTGTGCCACTTGTACCGCCAGTTACATCTCTTTGCTTCCTAAAAGTAGCCCTAATACTACATAAAATTCAACATGAAGTCTGAATCAATGGAAAATTAAAAGATGGAAACAAAGAAATGAGAAAATTCTCAATCATGGATTTTTTTTTTTTTAATAAATTTCCTTTCACTCATTATGGGTTTAGTTTTTTCTATCTTTCTTAACCCATTAGATCCGTTCATGGATTTCATCACCTCTACATCCATCAGAGTCATTCACACAATTACAAACTTCCCTAAGAACACATTAAGAGCCACATCTCATAACCCATTAAAATTTCTAATGGGCTTTTTTTCTCTGCATTCAAATATTCAAACCATCTGTTGCAGCAAAGTGTTTTTGGCCTTCTTTTTTTTCTCTACAAACAAGAACTTCTCTAGAACCATGTCCCCAAATCTCCATATTCAAATTTTAACCCTTTTCGTCTTTTTCTCAAATTTTTACTCCAAATCAATCCTTCCTGCCCATAATAGAACACTGATACAAAATCCTTATTTTGTGGCATGGGTATTTTTGTAATTGTTATCATGTCGTTATTGTTGTGTGGTTGGACTTCCAATAAAAACACTAAGATAAAAACACTAAGGAGAAATGTGCTAGAAACAACATTAAGGCATTTTATGTGCAAAGGTAGTGAAACATTAGGGTATTTTTCTACAATTTACCCATTAGTTAAACATTAGATTACTTCTTAGGTTTCCTTGTAGCCTCAAAGTTAAATTTGTATTAACTTGAAAGTCTAGAAGAATTAGTGGAACTGTGAAAGAAGTTCAAAATAGAAGCATCTAATAGTTAGCATTAGAGCATGTAAGGGTTATTCTTATATTTTCCTATTTATTCTTCATCTATATAAACAGAGGCAAACCCGATCTAGCATTGAACCGTCTATTCTCTAAAACCTAACATGGTATTCATCACCATGTGCGCATCTCTCATCATCTTCATCCAACGCCATCTCCTTTCCTCTCATTAAACCCTAGATCTCCTCAAATCTTATCAACAACTGCCATCATCTTCTTTTCCACAAATCGTTGCCTCTCTCTCTCTCTCTCTCTCTCTCTCTCTCTCTCCCCCCCCACATTTTCTTTTCCTTTCTCAAATCTCATGTGATCTGAATTTTGATCTGCACACAAAAAAATTATACCTACGGGAACAATACCGCGGTGGAGTGTTCATCATTAACAATAAGTACTATTCATCTCCAAACCCTAGTTAGTCATCTCCACCATTAAAAAAAAAAATCTTAACCGCCTTCAAATTACAAAACCCTAGATGTCTTTATGCTTCAAAATCCGAGTTGTAATCAAGTGTCGCCTCCTCGACAAATTGGTGTGCGAGAGTTTTTAATTGTTTAAATCATGATGAAATGGTCGGAAAGAGAATTTGTATATTTAAAGACGTAAATCTAAGCAATATGTTATTTTCGGCCGTCCATTTTACGCTTACTTGATGGATGGAAAAAAGGTATTCAAAATACATGATTTTTGATTTTTTAGTTACTTAAAATAATATAGATCAACTTCAACGGATGGATGTTGCATTCGGATGTCGTAGGGTTGTATTTCAGTGGGAAGCATTCGGCCTCGAATCCTTCCAGAATGACACAAGTCTATCTATCTATATATATGTGATAATTTTGAAATATAGATTTAGTCAACACACTTTGAAATTTCTTGAATTTTAGTTTCTGGATAGTTTACGAGTATTAGATATAACGGTATGAACTTTCTTCCAGGGTTGCTCATTTATAAATTAGGCTGATAGTATTTTACATCTTAAATAACATCGGTAGGAGTCTACGCTGGACTTGGTGGGCCGGCCGAAGCCCATATTGGACCCAGCCCTAGCATAATCGCGTCTAGGCCTAGCCCAAGGGGATGGCCTAGTCGTAGTAGGAATTGGATTAGAGGAGAGCCCAATGAGGGACGTTGGATCTCATCTAAAAGGTTGGGATCTAATGAGAGATTAGGAGATACTTGTTTTAAATAGGACCATGGTTGGCCTCCTCAATACAAGGAGGCCAAGCCCTCCCTCTTCCTCTACATATTTACAATTATTGCATCTTTCTCCTTCTTGCCTCCAACCTCTTGGTATTTGATGTTGTTTAGATTGTGAACAGAGACAAGGTCGCTCACGTAGATCCGTTGTAGTTCCCTTCACCGTCAAGGCGTGAGTCCTTCATGAAGAATCCCTTACTGACATGAAGGTATACTTCCGCAAAACAGTATCTTCACGATATGATTATGCATGTGTAGAAATATTTAATTATTACCGTCTTCCTCAACTCTACACCAACACACGTATATATATACATATGAGGAATATAGGTATAAGGTGCCACTGTAGGAAATTTCCCACTATGTAGTCAACATTCAACCCTATCCCTATTTTCTTCCATCAAGCCCAGCATGCCAATTCACACCAAGAACCATGTGTATATCATAAGGTTTGGACTTCCAACTAATCATGAAAAATGTTTTGTTCACGAAAAATTGTTAACTTTGTATCAAGCTCACAGAAGGTCAAACCTAGTACTACGCCCATAATTTTTTTATATGATCATCATAGGGTATGTGATCAACACAATGAGATATGAAAAAAAAATATGGAGAAGGCTTTGTTTGAAAGTTATTTCAATAAAAGGTTTATATTTCCTTTCTCATTTTGATTAAGTATAGGTAATGTCTAGTTTACACATCTTACCTATTGGTGTTATGATTAGTTGGGTAGGGTTCATGTTAACTCCACTATATATATATATATATATATATATATATATATGTATGTATGTGTGTGTGTGTGTGTGTGTGTGTGTCTATATATATATATATATATATATATATATATATATATATATATATATATATATATATATATATATATATATGTATGTATGTATGTATGTATGTATGTATGTATATCCTATGATCATATTAGAATGTAATAGATGAGAGATTATGCAGAAAAATATATCTTCCCTGTATCTCGTCCACATTCTCTTTCTATCTCAAAATTTGCCTAAGTTTCATTTATTTTTTTGGGAAAATGCTACCCCCCTTTAGACTTTCATGGAATTCCACCACCCCCGGCCTTTTTAGTTGTGACAATAATCCCCTTGACTGTGGTTAAAAAAAAAAAAATCCTACCGCTTTTGTTCGCACGTGACTAGCATGTATAATGTATTTCAAAATCTCAATACTACCCCTACCCACTCCCCCCCCCCCAAGTTATTTTTTCTAAGAAGGCAACACTAATAGTTGTGGAATCAACGACAATAAATGCAGTTGACGCCAGAAATAACAGCACGCTACATGGAATTCTCTATCTTTCTTAGCAATTTGGTTATCGGGACTTTTTCAGGTTTGTTTTTGACAAAATATTTAGGAAGAAAACAGGAAACATAGGAAAATAGCGAGAAAATAGGAGGGCCACTTGCTGATAATAACTGTTGTAATGTCTCTTTCAACTAGATCCATCTTCTCCTACGATAGCTCAACTTATTATTCATCATCAACCACGCTCTGAAACCAAAAAAGAAGACAAAAAGGAAAAATCCATGGTTTCAAATATCGACCGATTCCAATATATATCGTCAATATCATATCGGGTTTTGAAGTACCCGATACATTATTACCCTATAATATCATCCGACATCAGGGTTGATATGGCCGATATCGTGGATATTGTCGAGTATTGATATTAAAAACCTTTGTTGATACCGATATTGATTCTGAGATTTTAAACCATGGAAAAAACTTTTTCCTCTAGAAAAATGAACGACCATGCTTGTTTGAGGATATAAAGGTGGAAGCACAACTCTAACCAAAGATGATGCCGAGAAACTCACTTGGAAGTTTGAAGAAAGAGGTAATGAAAAAGTTAGGTATGCCTCTATATGATTTGAAGTTGATGTTATACCCATGATAGAGAACCCAACATGTCATTCAACTTCTCAATTAAGACATTAATAACATCTGATCAAGTTTCATTGAAAAATATAAGACCTTAAAAACCTTGATAAAATATAGTTACCTTTATAATAAAACATCACCACCCTTCTTTAAAATTGCCCCCCTTTCTTCAAATTTATCTATCTTTCCTTAAATATGCCTACGGTTTTGAAAATTTGCCTACCTTTTGAATGTGTGTATCTTTTTTAAATTTGGCTACCTATTCAAGAATTTTCCTTCCCTTTTTATTTTTCCTACCTTTCTTCAAAATTGTCTTTCTTTAAATTTCCCTAACTTTCTTTAAATTTGTCTTCTTTCATTTAAATTTTCCTACCTTTCTAAAATTTCCCTACTTTTATTAAATTTTCATATCTTAGTTTCTTCAAATTTGCTTGCCTTTCTTCAAATTTGTTTACCTTCATTCAACTTTGACCATGTTTTTAGCAAATTTTCTAGTCTTTTTTTTTTTAATTTGTCTGCCTTTCTTTAAAAAAGAGTGGGTCATTCTCATGCTCTCGTCTTAATCAGTTGCCCCGAAGCATTTTTCTCTTCAGTAGACAGATCTCATTGAGAGATTGGTTAAAAGAGAAAGATGCGTCAGTCATTATGCTGATTAGGAGATGGGCCCTAATTGAAAGTGTGATGGACATATCAATCAGTGTAATAGAAAAAAAAAATATAATGAAAGAAGAAGAAATAACAGGCCAAGAAAGGTGAAACAAGAGAGAAAAAAGAAAATGAAAACACAGACACTTTATAGAAACAGAACTCTTCATCTTTTTCTCCTTTTTAAAAGATTCAATTCATAAAAACTTTGAAATTTCAGGTCCTACAAAAGGATGGCTTTTATCTTGCAGTGAATATCTCAATCATTCATCATATTCATGCTCAATCAAAAAATTAAGATTTTCTTTGTGAGAAAAAGATGTCTTTAATAATTTTAATGGAGGAAGAAGGAAAAGCAACATGTCTTGTTTTCTATTTATTCTTCTTTTATGCTCAATCAAAAAATTGAGATTTTCTTTGTGAGAAAAAGATGTCTTTAATAAGTTTAATGGAGGAAGAAGGAAGAGCAGCCTTTTATTAGTTAACATGTCTAGTTTTCTATTTATTCTTTATAAATCTTTTCCAAATATTTTTTCTACCCTTCCCTCCTTTTAGTGCAAGAAATGTTATTTCTTTCTCTTTCTTTTTACAAGAGTCATGCCCGAGTCGTGCAACACCGACATCCAAGTGTCATCTCATTTCCGACACTGCCATTTTTTTGTAAACATAGAGTATCTTAGTCTTAAATTGCCCTTACTTTTATTAGATCAAATGGAAAGAATAATTATATTGTGGAAACAAAATAATCAGACGTTTCCAGTCTAGGGAGCGACAGTCAAGTTGTACAAGCAAATGAAGGATATAATGAAATAGTATCAAACTGAGTTTGATACCGGTCCTCTGTACTTGTAGCCATTCGCATTTTGCAAGTAGTGGTTTCAAACACCTTTTTTGAAGAGCTTGATTGACCGACTTAGCTCAGGATTAATTTGTAAGCTTTATTTTCAGTTCAAAGATTTTTGTTAATATGGAGCTTGAAGAATTAGTGAAAATAGCTGAGGTTAGAATTCACTACTACCAAGGTTAAAGTTATTATCTCTTATCAACTTATTTACTAGCTCTTCATCAAATATAATCTAAAGGACAGTCCTAAGAAGAATTAACACGAGTTTTCTCCAGAAAATTAAATGTACCATTTCATACTTCTTTTCTAGATTTCTTAATTCCTTAGTCTCTGTTGTTTTTTTTTATTGTAAGTGCCTACCTTTCATCCGCACATTATTATTATGATAGATGGATAATTTTATGATAGGTGGATAAAGGATGTAGCAGTTGTCGCAAGAACCCCATTGTCTCAAGAAACCTTTAGTGCATAATCCAATCTCTCTGAAAATTAGATTCCACAATAAATAATATCTCTAATCCATTCTACACAAAGTAACCAATATTCATCACAAGAATTGAAAACCAGAAACTGAGGCTTGCTAGAACCCCTTCTATTTAACAGTATATTAATTGTATAAATTGCTAAATACAATACAAAATAATAAAATCTTTTATCTACTATATATAACGCAAACTCTTTGAGTGGGTTACATTTTGATGGACTCATGTCTGCTTGCCTCTCGCGCAACCAAAATAGAAAAGGCAAAAACTTGCTTAATTTAAAATTGTTTACCTTTGTTCTTCTATTATATATTAGAACTCTTTCATTAGCTTCTATTATTATTTGTCCTCATGCTTTTAGTAGCTCACAATTATATTCATACTTCATTTACTATACCATTCAAATCATAAGCAATTTATTATAAGTTGCACCACCAAAATTAATAGATCATTATAGTATCATATCTCCAACTCTTCGTGAAATATATATTAAATTTCCATACGTTTATTCCACCTCAATAGTTTTTCCATCTAAAAACCTCCACATAAAAATTTTGGTTATTTTTTCTCATGCACATGCATCACATGCGCCAAAGCTAGTGCTAGTAATGGAAACAGAAGACTTATTGTTAATGGTGCACATAACGGGGAACCAATTTAACATT
Source organism: Agave tequilana (assembly GCA_038442645.1). NCBI lineage: Eukaryota > Viridiplantae > Streptophyta > Magnoliopsida > Asparagales > Asparagaceae > Agave > Agave tequilana. The sequence goes on along the minus strand of JAVJIF010010536.1, from coordinate 79,330 downwards.
GAAGCGGAGTAGACAACTCAGAGAACAAGATCCGTTGTCTTCACTCCGATTCCTAGTTAGGGCAGATGCATAGTAGGCATATAATGTCCACACCTAATCCTTTGGTTCAGCACCAAAATTTGACATTTCATCAATTTTGAAACCTTCGCATAACCGACTTTAACAGTGACAGTTTTAATACAGCTACTAAATCCCCATAAACAACCTTAAACAACTTCAAATAATCACATAACATTCATTATCCAGCTTCCCAGGCTTCTCAGGGCACCATGCCACCCCTAAACAAGCATTAAGCTCCTAAAAAATTGGATCCCCCATCACATCAATTCGACGATTCGACATACAAATTCATTCGCCAAACACAATCAATCACATAGAAATCAAAAAGAAGGCAGATTCCAATAAGGAATTAGGATGAAAGTAATAAAGAGAACGCGGACCTGTCATGCTGAGGGCGATGACGCCTGCCACAATGAGAAAGAGCCGGACTCGCCGCTTCTGGAGGTCCAGCATCCTGTCCTCAGAGCCAAAAACCAAACCCTAACCCTAAAATTTGGGGATTTTCTTTCTGTCGAGCAATTTGAAGGATGGGGGAATAGAGTCGAAGGATGGCAAAGAATTTCGCTTCCTTCACACAGTGAGAAAGAGAGAACCAATCAAATGGAGAAGAACGTGAGGCTCCACGCTCGTTTGAACACCGGCTTCTAGAAGAAGAAGAATTTCGTGAACAATTATTTACGCACCCATTTATGCACCAACAAATTAGCGTTGGACGCGTAAGCAAACAAGACAGGGGACCCACAATTTCCAGTCAGCAAAAGGGTGCTCCGTTGTTGAATAAGCCGTTCGTCTGACGGAAGCATTCGGACTTTTACGGTGGTACAGAATGCATTCAACAAAGAAAAGTAATTTTTTGAATGAAAATGTCAATTTTAATGAATTTTGAAAGTTCAGAAGGTTCTATTTTCCCACTCTAGTGATGCACGTTTTATGTAAAACATTTGAATTTCCCCAAAAAAAAAAATTGAAAATTAAGAAAAAACTGAAACTGTTATGATGATTTTTATGTTAGGGCCTGTTTGGATCTTTGAAATCCATCCCGAAAATCCACAAAGTGGATCCACGTCAGATTTTTTTTTTTTTTCACGCATGCTGGGAAAAAAAAATCATGATTAACCCTGTCCCAGCAAAAATCCGACGTGTCAACCAAATTAGTTTCCTCAAAGCATGAAAACTGGAATGTAGCTACAGTGTGGTTTGCTGGTTTCAAATAGAAACCAAATTGATTTAATGGAGGCTCAAATTTTCAAGTTTCAGAAAATGAAGCAAATGGGCTATTAGCTTTGCAAGTACGGAAACTAAATATGTTTTTTATTTATCTGAAATAATTTCTTTGCCAACTTTAGAATAAGAATGACTTATAATTAGTAGTGGGATTATCAAGGGTAGAATTACATTAGGGGGCCGTTTGTTTCGCATAAAATTCTGTAATTCGTAAATGACTTACTACCCAGTTACAACTACGGCGTTTGTTTGGACCGTAATTCGTAAAAGACTTACGTAACTCAACTAACACTCACTTGCAACCCAGTTACCACTTACAGCCCAGTTACAGTTAATTTTGTGGTGATACAAATTTGTAATATTTTTTTATATTAATATTAAAATTTTTTAATATTTAACTTTTTTAATATTTATTTGCAGTATTAAAACTTTTAAAATCACCAAATAGTTAATTTTGTGGTCAACTTTTTCACTTACGACTTATACATTACGACAACCAAACACCGTAAAGTACAATACACTTTCCCACTTTACAATTTTATATTACCAACCAAACACTGTAAAATTTACATACATGTAACTCATTTACAATTGTAAAAGACTTTACCAATTACAATTACGAATTACGATCAGTTACGACAACCAAACAACCCTAGGTCAAACAATAAAGACAATCTTGCGTATTAAGTAGACTCTCTCTTATGACTGTAGCAGAAAAGGCAAAGTTCCCAACTAGCGGGAGGATTGATGCTAAACCTTATCAATATGCTTGATCATGGAGCCAACACTCTATGAAGACGAAGATGAAGATGAACTTCTGGAGCTATGATGATGACTGCATGGTGTTTAGCTGTTTGGTTTCCTACTGTTGGTTGTGTATTCATAGGGGGTGTAAACTTTGCCTCAATGCTTTGCCTTTTTGTGATTTTGTGGTCTCGCAGCTTAGTTGTTGGTTGTTTACTTTACTCATCTATTTGTGTTTGCTTTAGCATCACGAGTTTGGTTGCGAATCCGTACAAATAGGATTGGATTATCTGTATTTTTTTCAAAAAAAGCAAACACAAATATATGATAGATTTCGTATTACTTTTTGTGACATGTAACAGAGTATGTATTTGAATCGAGGTAATCGGAAAACTTTGTAATAAGAGCAGAAACTTTTTGAAATGGAAGTATTGTTTGAATCTTGCATGGTGATTGCCTTGCTTGAAATTGGATGTCTACTCAGAGGGTCTGCTTTGACTCCAAGATTCTGGAACTGCCTTGGCGGTAGTATCTGAATAGGTATTTGTCCCGCAGTGATACCTGCAAGTTTTGTCTCCGAGTGAGAGAAATCCCAGCTGCGGATTTGAACCTCCGAGAGAAAAAAATTCTTGCAGCAAAGTTGGTCCTCCGAGAGGGGAAAATCCCTACAATGGAGGTTGATTCGCATTTGCTTCTGTGTGGGAGAAATCTCATCAACAGAGCTACGAAGCCGGGACTCTCGGAGGGGGAAATCCCCGCAACAGAATCCAGTCACCAAGTGGGGAAAATCTCACAATGAAGTGGCTATGTGGACGTACTGGAGGCTGTGTTGCATCTGAGTGGGGGAAATGCCATCTTGAGGTCAATAAACTGCATTAGAAGTAGTTAGGATGCATATACAAACATGCAATGAGGCATTAATTAAAGCATTAGATACAAATGCGAGCAGAACTAGTTGTACGAGCTTCGTTTACGGATCCATGAGATCTATACGTCGACGGGATAATCTAATCTAGAAAACTTTCATGGATATACCTTATATCTCATGTCACAGTTGTCCGAACATTTACAACTTGAGTTCCCCAAACAGATCAAGCATATTCAAACTTTGAAATCATACCTGAGGTCCTTATCATCAAGAAGGCGTGCCTGTAGCTTCTCATCCTCGTGAGAATAATTAGAGTTATGACCATACGAAACCGATACGTCGAGAGAATAATCCAAACAAGAAAACCCTCATAGATATACCTAGTTCTGTATATAGCCTGGTCTTCGACAGGTTGGATGCGTCTGTCCCGGATAGGGGCCCCACTAGATCGACGAACTAGTATCTCCAACGTGGAAGCAAGCCCATCAGTAGAGTTGTCTTCTAGTGCAATGATCGTATACATATTTTGCATTCTTTTCATTACACTCCTACATTTATCATGTAATAAATCTGCTAAATTTCTTGTCTTAAATGTCTATTTTGTAGAAGATAATCATGAAGGAAAGAGGATTAGACTAAATAAATACCAGTTAAAATCAGATTTAACCTGATCTATTTGGTTAGCTGAGGATGATCTCAGATCTAGTTAGAACAAATTAAGGATTAGGGCAAATGTTCAGCTGAAGATCAGAGCAAATCAGAAAGATAACACTAAATGGAAACCGGTAAAATTTGGATTTCTACAAATCCATTTGGTTAGCTAAAAATCAACTGAGGATAACATCAAATACGACGTCCAAATTCAAAATACAAAGGGATAAATGGATAGAGAGAAGATCAACGGATGACATGAAGCAATTTTGACTCAGATTCTGACTGGATACATTTTAGTATTTAAATCATACCTTTCGCTACCAAAACTCAGATGATTCAAGATGATCCAGAAAGAAGACTTAAAGGGCTACAATCTTAAGTTGATCATTATTTCTAATTCTGTCATTTGATAAGTTATATTCAGCAATTAACACACCAACAAGCTGCAGATCAGAACTGAATATCTACAACAAATCAAGTTTGAAGATAAGAGGGGATTTAAATTCAGAAATAGCCAACTCTTCCTATATTTTAACTCATTTTCTTATCCATTTCTATACTATAAATACTCCACACATCAGATCAGAGGAGAGGATGAAGCAGAGATAGATTTTAGGCAAGTTTTCATTCTTTTTAGTGTAGGTTTTTCTTTTCTTTTTATGTAATTTTTTTATTCTTTGTAAGCATAGGTTAGACTGAGATTCATGTAAGTAAGAAAGAAAGAATTATGTTAAGAGTGACACCGATGTAACTTCCTCCTTTCTTTCATCGTTATATGTTCTTAATCAAAAGTAATCAAAAGTAACATCTTTATGCTTTTCTTGTTATATGTTCTTCTATTTCTACTTTTCCTCTTTTAGTTTTGATGAATATCCAAGTGAACCTCGAAGCATCAATATAGCCATGTTTTGTAAGTGCCATCGATATTTCATGATGATGTCCTCCTCCTCAAGATTCTATATCTTTCATTCTTGATCATTTTGATGATGTAATGCGACTGGGGACTGAGCTCGATCTTATGGGTTATGCGTTGATCGTCTCCGAAGGAAGGTAAAACAATCAAGGGTTCCAGGTAAGTCATCAACCAGAGGAGGTAAGTATTTCTTTTAACTTTTCTTTCTTTTCTTTTAATTCTTTAGTTTAGATCATCAACACCATCAACACCCAACTCTTTTATCACTCTTTTCAATTTCTTTGTAAATATCCATTTTCTATTTTCTCCACCTTCTCAATCTACCACTTTCTTTTAACTTAACTTTAACTTATTTTTTCTTTTCTTTTAAAGAATTAAAAGAAGATCTTTAACTATTGAATGTAACTTAAAAGAGAACTTGCTAAAAAGCTTCCATCGCTAGTCCCTCCTTGTGGATCGCGACCCACATAGCCACTTGCTATTGCGGTAGTATTGAGTACTTGCACTTTTTATTTTAAGTTCTAAAATTCTGTATTTTCATGTGTAGGTTCCAACTCAATCAAATTTTGGCGCCGTTGTCGGGGAGAGACACTTAGTAATTCTCTTTTTAAGTTTATATTTTTTGTTAACCTTCATCTTTGTTCTTGGTGTACAGTTGCTGCAGTGGACATATAAGTGGCCTTAGACTCTGCTCAAGAAAGTAGAGCCCAGAAGCCCTCAGATTTGCTACATTCCAGTGGCAATCTGAGTAAACTACTAACCTGTATTTCTGCAGGTTAGCTGAATTGCAAGCTAAAATTTTGTGGCTATTTATTTCCTTGTTTGTCTCATTGTATATACTTTCTAACCTCAACAGTAAAATGATGTTTGTAAAATGCTAAAAACGGTTTAGACTTGCATTTAGGCACGTGTTTAATTCGTTTACATTTTTTTATTACTGTTGAAGAGTGCTGGAGCAAAAGGTACGTATGCATAGCATATAGTTTAGGATACATTCTTGAGTGATTATTTGCTTGCTGAATGTTACTTTTCTATATCTTGCACACTTTGCATAATCAATCTTAAGGGCTTGTTCTATAAACAAGATAAGGTGAGGAAGTCATTATCCTCCCTTAGCCCACAAACCATCTCCTCACTCACTAACCAACCTAACTAAAACTGAGTAGACGTTGGCCCTAGGGACATCTCGGACTCATATAGGAGACTGACCTAAGGGGGAAGTTGATTTGAATTTGACTCTTGCTAAATCGGTGTCTAAGATTGGGGATTGAGGGGAGAAACCCCGAAGGTTGGTGGTTTGGCATAATTAGGTCCGTTGCTTAGGCACGGATACCTCCATCGATCTTGCCCCTACCTGGCCGATTGACTTATGGTCAGATTCAGCAATATACCCCCGTAGACAGTCTAACCAGTTAGGAGTCGTCTAGGTCTAAGATCTACCCTAACTTAGATTAGATTTTTCTTTTTATTTGTTTGCTTATTTGTTTGTTTTTCTTTATTTGATTTTGATATTTCTTGTATGATATGGCCTATAACAACAATTTTTCCAATTTTAAAGGTAATCCATGTTACACCCTGACCTCTTTTTCGGATATTACCAACCCAGCATATCATAACTTTAATCAACCTAGTATGCCAGATTGGTCTTATCTGAATCAATACATGCTCCAGTCCCAATACTATGAACAAGACTAGAATAATCATCACTACTCTTCACAGAGTCAATGGAGATAAAACTACCCTGAGTCTTATTGTCAACCACCTTACCAATATCTAGCTTCATATACTCCTTCTCCCAAATAACCATTAGAAGAATCAATTGACTAGGAAAAGAGGATGGAAGCCTTAAACGAGCTTGAGCGACGAATTCAAATTTTAGAAGACTCAAAGTCCCGTCAAAATTTTCAAATCACAGATCCTTACTCTATTTTTCAAGGAGAACATGACAACTTAGAAAAGAGTATAGAAATCATGATTCAATGCCAAAATGATCCACTCGATATAATAGAAGTAAGACTTAGTAGATTGGAGAACATGTGTAGGAATAAGGAAACTCTCCCTACCCAATCTTTAAATATTCTAGACATTTCTAGTCATATTGAGGAAAATCAAGAATCATGGTATCTTGAAGACTTTAACCAAGATTCAGTTTCACCACAAAACCTTGAACTTGACCAATATCAACCCATAGACGAATTGGCAAGTTTTCATTTCAATGAGATTGAACTTAATTATAAATGTGAACCCGATCCCCAACTTTGAGATTCAGTTTCCATCTTCGAATCTATGTTGACTTTGGTATTCTTACCCAATTTTGACCAATTTCCTGAGCCAACATTTATTCTCTTACCAATAGATCTAGAAATGGAATCACCAATTTTGGATAGTCACATTCCGTTGATGGAAAAAGAATGTGAATTTCAATTCTTGAACTTGGACTCAACTCTTGAATCAAAACTAACTCTCGAACCCAAAGTTAATTTTCCCGAGTTAGTATTGGTTCCTGAACCTATCATTCTTGAGCCCAAGTTAACCATTCCACCAAGTCACATTCTTTTGTTGAACATAGGTATAGACCATGATGACTCCGTGATGATTTTTCAAGACTGGTCATATAAAAGGAGCAAGTTTCATGATAGGATCTTTCATGATCCTATTCATATTGGGGACTGTAAATATGTAAATAGAAAAGAGATCAATAAAAGTGGGTTCTGTGAACCACCACATTATCTTGATTGGGTAGCAACGCTTGACCCAATCAGATCACCACCGGAACTACCACCTTAAGGTAATATTTTCCTTCCCTCTCTTTTTTTTCATGCATCTATGCATTAATTCATATATTGAGGACAATGCATGAGATAGGTGTGGGGAAGGGTTCTAACATAACCTAGGTTTTCCTTTTATTATTAATATATATATATATTAATAACATTTTCTTTACTTTTAAAAAATTTTTGAAATAGAAACAATATTTTGACATATTTCTTGTAAGAAATTAAGTCAATTTTAAGGAATAGGAGAATCATTATTATGATTTCTTATACTTGGTCAAAATAAGATTATTTATTTGATTTTCAAGGTTAGGAAGAAATTTTGAAATAGTAATTTAGTCTTGATATTTACCTTGATGATATATGTATGCTTTATACACTTACACACTTAGGGTTCAAAAACAAAAATTCTTATGCCTTATAAAAAAAAGAAAAAAAGAAAAAAGAAAAAAATATAAATATATAATATATCAAAAATATTCTGATTAAGCTGGGCATTTGTGCCTCATAAAGCATAAGTATTCACACGTAAAAGTAGTTCATATAATAAAATCCTTAGTTTTGTGGCTTTGTTTGCTCGAGTCTTTAAGTCCTTGGGTGTTTTCTCACCCGGTGCCCTAAGATCATTTGGTTTGAGAGTCACCAATTAAAAGCTCGTTACATAGGTAGATTAGAAAGCCTAATAAAAGTAAGGAGTAATACAACCAAAAAAATATATATATAAAAAAGAAATATATATATAATAAGGCATAAGAGTTAGAGTTAAAGAACCCAAGTCAAAATTTCACGGTCACAAATGTGCATATAACTTAGAATAAAATAATAGATTAGATGAGAAATACAGTTTGACTTCTTGCCTTAATTGATAGCAAGTTTTTGAATAGAGACTAAGTTTAGAAATGAAAAATTCGATTTTCCTATAACTTATAGATTACTTGAACTCTTACAATAATACTTCAAATATTTTTCTCTTTCAAAATGTGTTTTCAAAATACTAACATTTTGTTTCTTTTTCTTTATTGATTTTGTGGGTGTAATCCACTGAAAACCCTCACGAGATAAAACTCGTCCTCTAGGGGAAACCTAGAGGTTTAATGGCTCGTTGCACATGCTCAATGCAATCGCGTAACCTGCGAAAGTTGTTTGATAATCTTTGGTTTAGTTTTGTTGTTTTGCTCGAGGATGAGCAAAAGATAGGATTAGGGGTGTGATCGTACACATATTTTGCATTCTTTTCAGTACACTCCTACATTTATCATGTAATAAATCTGCTAATTTTCTTATTTTAAATGTCTATTTTGCAGAAGATAATCATGAAGGGAAAGAGGATTAAACTAAATAAATACCAGTTAAAATCAGATTTAATTGGATCTATTTGGTTAGCTGAGGATAATCCCATATCTAATTAGAAATAATCAAGAATTGGGGCAAATGTTCAGCTGAAGATCAGAGCAAATCAGAAAGATAACACCAAGTGGAAACAGGTAAAATTCAAATTTTTATAAATCCATTTTGGTTAGCTAAAGATCAACTGAGGATAACATCAAATATAAAGTCCAAATTCAAAATCCAAAGGGATAAATGGATAGAGAGAAGTTCAACGGATGAGATGAAGCAATTTTGACTGGATATATTTTAGTATTTGAATCATAATTTTCGCTATGAAAACTCAAATCTGATGATTCAAGATAATCCAGAAAGAAAACTTAAAGGGCTACAACTCGTAAGTTTATCATTATTTCTAATTCTATTATTTGATAACTTATATTCAGCAATCAACACACGAACAAGCTGCAAATCAGAACTGAATATCTACAACAAATCAAGTTTGGAGATAAGGAGAGGATTCAAATTCAGAAATAGCCAACTCTCCCTATATTTTAACTCATTTCCTTATCCATTTCTATGCTATAAATACTCCACACATCAGAAGGACAGGAGAGGATGAAGCAGAGTTAAATTTTAGGCTAGTTTTTCATTCTTTTTAGTGTAGCTTTTTATTTTCTTTTTATGTAATTTTTTTATTTTTTTGTAAGCATAGGTTAGACTGAGATTCATGTAAGTAAGAGAGAGAGACTTATGTTAAGAGTGATACCGATTTAACCTCCTCCTTTCTTTTATCATTTCTACAAGTAATTAAAGGTAACATCTTCATACTTTTCTTATTTATATGTTCTTCTATTTCTACTTTTTCTCTTTTGGTTTTGATGAATGTCTAAGTGAACCTCAAAGCATCAATATAGCCATGTTTTTGTGAGTGTCATCGATATTTCATGATGATGTTCTCCTCCTCAAGATTTTGATCATTTCATTCTTGTTCGTCTTGATGATGTAATGCGACTGGGGACTGAGCTCGATCTTATGGATTATGCGCTGATCGCCTCCGAAGCAAGGTAAAACATGCAAGGGTTCTAGGTAAGTCATCAACCAGAGGAGGTAAGTATTTCTTTTAACTTTTCTTTCTTTTTCTTTAATTCTTTAGTTTAGATCATGAACACCATCAACACCCAACTCTTTTATTACTCTTTTCAATTTCTTCGTAAATATTCATTTTCTATTTTCTCCACCTTCTCAATCTACCACTTTCTTTTTAATTAACTTTAACTTATTTTTTCTTTTCTTTTAAAGAACTAAAAGAAGATCTTTAACCATTGAATGTAACTTAAAAGAGAACTTACTAAAAAACCTTCCATTGCTAGTCCCTCCTTGTGAATCATGACTCGCATAGCCACTTGTTATTGCGGTAGTATTGAGTACTTGCACTTTTTATTTTAAGTTCTAAAATTATGTATTTTTATGTGCAGGTTCCAACTCAATCAAATTGGGATATCCCGTCAACAGAGTTGTCTCCCAAGTAGGGGCACATCACATCATCAGAATATGATAGGAATCCGGTAGAGGAAAACTACCGGGGGTTCATCCACCCATAGACTCAGATGAGGGAAGCCCATAAGCTAATGTCTCTGTTTCGAGTGGGGGCACATCTCATCAGCGGAACGACAAAGGGGGCTCTGAGAAGGAAAAATTCTTCTGCAAAGTGGAGGACTCCGAGTGGGACACATCCCACAACGGAGGATTTTGGCTCCCATAGGACTACCGAGATAGGCCCGTAGGCATGTCTGCATTAACACTTCCGAGTAGGGGCATACCCCATCGAGGAATGTACTGACACGATCCTTTGAGTGGGCAGCACATCCCAGTAGCGAAGGAGTCATATTTCTGCCTCCAAGTAGGGGAAATCTCATCATCGGGGTGTATGGATGGATCGATATCGGACCACCTCCGAACGGGGATATCCCATTAGCGGGGGTTTTATTCACCGCCTCCGAGGGGGGCACATCCCATCATCGAAGCGCATGGCCGGATATACGTCAGAACCGGCTCCGAGTTGGGGATATCCATCAACGGGGGTTTTTCTTAGCCGCCTTCGAATTGGGCACATTCCACATCAAGGCGTATGGTTGGATGGATGTACTGCAAAAAGTAAGCATTGAATAGTATTTTATTCTCATAAATGTAATACATAAGGATAGGATTGGAATGATGTATATTGTGCATGAAATTCAGGAAGTCAGTCGATTTTCTTGTATTGGACGATCAAATTATGCTCCCGTGGAGGCTATATGTTAGGCTGTCTGAAAATTGCCTCGGGGTGAGAATGTACTCCTTAAGGAAGCCTTATTGGATTAGTTTCTCCAAATACCTTCGGAGTGCCTAGTAATGGATGGTTTGGTACCCTTTACAGTCGTGGTAGAAGCAGTACTCCTCCGACACGTGAAGTGAGGGATTGCTGCTGTTGTTTCTTCATTTTTCTTTCATCTCGTAGAGCATCTGAAAGCTGGTCTTCTTGTGGCTGAGGTGGTTGGATGCTGGTGAATGGCTCTTGTGGTGAGATGGAGTCGGTGCCCTCGACAAGCGGTTGTTTGATGGCTGGTTTGGAGGTCATACCCCCAACGGTTGCTTTGCCCTTGCCTTTGAAAAGTTGCACTATCAGTGATTCCCTTGCATGGGGCCATCATTGATTCAGAATAGGCTTTTTGAGGAAGGTTGTGAGGGGAGAGATCTTGAGTGTTGGGACTTATCTCTCAATGCAAGCACCAAAATGTGGTGGAGATATTCAGACGCGATTGATCGAGCGGTCAATTTCGCACCGCGAGAAATGAAAGTAACTTAGAGATTCATATAGAGAGCAAGTTAAGAAATTAAATTTTACGTGAAAACTCAATTTGAAAAAAAATCACAGAGAGGAGGGAGATAATTCACTATTTTCAAAGGGTTACAGTGAACTTTATAGAGCTGAAACTCTGTTTACAATCTTGTTGGCCCAAGGGTACAATCGCTTTTTATTTTGATGATTCTAAAAGTCATGTAATTTGTAGTACTAGTTATCTTAAAAGTGTTTTTAGTACATAGATTTCAAGAGTGAAAGTTTCAGCTTCAAAAGGAGATTAAAGTGATTGGACTCAAGCTTAAAAGAGAATATATTTGAAGGCGTCCACTTGAAGCTTTTGAAGACCGAGTATACTCTTGTATTTTTATTTTGTAAGTTTTCCTAGTTTAGTTTGTTAAATTAGTATAGTGTATTGATGCTCAAGATATCACACACACAAAGTCATTGAAAATATATACAAAACAAATTTCAAGTATTGATTTTCAAAATAATTTCAAAGTTTATCAAAAGGATTTGATAAAACAAAAGTTTTAGTTTTGGGGCTGCTGCCGGTCGACTGCTAGGCAGAGGAGAGGCTCTATCGGTTGACCGCTTAGTCGACCGGATGTGGACAAAACTGTGCACTAGCCTCTAGCTCTCCGTCCGATCAATCACTGGCTGAGCCCAATTTTGGCTGGCACTGGTCGGTCGACCGCAAGGTCGATCGCTAGCACTGAGCTCAACTCTGAGCTCAGAATGATGTCCTGTCCAGTCGACCGCCAACACTGAGCTCAACTCTGAGCTCAGAGTGCCACTTTGGCCGGACGACCAGTCGGCCGACCGATGGCAGCGAATAGTTTATTTTAGTCTTATCCGATCGACCGCTCGGTCGGCTGTCCGGTCGACCGTCAGTAGTCAAACATGCATGTTTTGCCTATTAACATCTATTTTTCTATAGAAACCCATTTAGATTCATTTCCAATGACTATTTTGTGTTTTTAATGAGTTCTAACATGTTTTTATTGCTAGAATTTACTGGGAATTGGTCTCTAACATAGTCCTATAAATAGGAGTGATTAGAGAGTGTTAAATACAAGTTTTACAAAAGATTTACATAAGCTTTCAAAAGAAAATCTAGTTTTTGCTAAAAAAAATTCAGTGATATTTTATTCTCTCCACTTTTCTAACTTCCTCTTAAACTTTCAATCCTCTATATTGAGCTATAGGAAAAGTGTAATAGAGAGTGTTTGTGGTCTTGTGAAGTTCACCAAGTTTTGTAATTTTTTGTTCTTTGGTTGTTTCTCTTGGAAGGAGGGAAGTGAAGTAGAGTTGCGGCCTCAGATCTTGCGAGATCGAGTTAGAGTTGTAATTAGAGTTGATTATAGTAGAATCTTTTATTGTGGTGAAGGCGGAGACGTAAAGCAAGTGGGTTGAGCCTCGATAAAAATTCTCTGTGTTTGTGACTGACATTTCATTTGATCTTTCTAAACTCTCACTCCTCTATTTATTGCAATTATATTTCTTTCTTATTATTTATTGCAAATTATACTTTTTGAACTCTCTTTTATTGTTTCAATTTTCTAAACATCAAGAAAAGCAATTGTGCATTTCAACTCTTATTTTAAGAGGAATCACAAGGAGAAGTTCAAAGTCCTTCACCGGGTATACGACTTCATTTCTTGAATATAAAGATTGTTTATTGTGATTGTTTTAATTTCTACTTTTATCACATATTCACCCCCTCGAGGTGATTTTCAATTGGTATCAGAGCTTGGACTCTTGTTTATAGATTTTACCACTAAGAGTGGTCCTATTTGACCCATCACATTATGGTTCACACACATGACTTTCATTAGTAATAGCATTAAGTCCCCACTCAAGTTTGGTGGCCTCAACTTTTCTATATAAAAAGTCAAGATGGTATTTTTTTCTTAAATCCTTAGGACGTAGAGTTGCTAAGGCCTTTACCAAGGAGTTCAAAGAACCCAAAGGTGATAAAGACACTTGGTCTGAAATTGAGACAAAGGAGTTTGATGCTAATTTCAAAGCCCATTATGCACTCATGCAAGCCTTGAATGATGATGACCTATCCCGTGTTATAAATTGCACATATGCATATGAAGTTTGGCAATTTTTGATTACTACTCATGAGGGTACCTCTCAAATGAAGAGGGCCATAATTTATTTATTGCGTTCTCAATATGAGAACTTTCATATGCAAATTAATGAGTATATAGATGACATAGTTACAAGATTTACTAAGAATTACTAATGGACTCTCTGCTCTAGGACAAGATTGACAATGACCAAAGAGTGTGAAAGATCATAAGAGCTCTCCCAACTTCATTGAGAAGTAAAGTCAACAATCTTAAAGGATATCAACGATAAAGAAGAAATAGACTTCACGAGTCTTGTTGAAAAATCTAAAGACTTATGAGATGGAGTGCAAAGATAGAGAAAATGAGATACTAAAAAGAAAAAAAGCATAGCTTTCAAATATTCTTCTTCCAACAATGAAGATCTAGATCATGAAGAAGATGATGATGAAAGAGCTCTCCCTCCTAGTAAAGAACGTGAGAAGAATCTGTTACAAGAGAGGAAAATTTAACAACTATTAAAAAGGAAGGAGACAAGCAAAGAAGGAAAAAAGGTAATGAAATAGGCCATGCTACAATTGCAAGAAGTTGGGTCACCTTATCGCGGAGTGCCTGGAGATGAGCAATAAGGAACCTCATCCAAGAATCCCTATAAAAAGAAAGCTATTAAAGCCACTTGGGATGATTCAGAGAGTTACTTTGAAGAAGATGTAGACAAGGCAAACGTTTACTTCATGGCTCATGGGGACAATTCCCCCAAGGTAACTTCGGAACCGACTCTCGCCGATTCCAAATTAACATTGAATGAACTTGATTTTGCTTTTCAAGAACTTGATGGAAAATATATTTCTCTTAAATTTCAATATGCAAATTAAGAAAGAAAAATGAGTTTTTACAAAATAAGTTGAATATTATTTCTAAAGAGAAAGAAGATTTATCTATTTCATTTGAGAAAACCAAAAGATTTTGATCTTTACAAAATTGCATGCAAGGGTAAAAACCTTATGACTTTGATTGAAAACAATGATTTTGAATTTTAAAGAAAAGGATGGATGTTTTGGATTATACTTTAAAAGTATGTGCTTTTAATAAAAATAGAATTGAATCTTTATTTTCAAAGAGTCAAACTCAAAGAAAACAATCACATCAAGCACAACATACAAAGCACGTATACCAAGCACAATACAATCATCATCATGCTTATATGTATGATAGAGTTTACACTTGTACTCATTGTGATCGAAAAAGCCATCTGGCTAAATTTTGCTATGATAAGTTACATGTGGTGGATAAAAATGCTTGGGTTCACAAGATTAATCTTCAAGGATCCAAAAAGATATGGGTATCAGAATCACTTTCCTCTATTACTATTAATGTAGGTACACACTAAACCTCTAAGACGTAAGGAATGGTGGTACTTTAATAGTGGTTGCTCAAAACATATGACTTTGAAAATTAATAATTCTGCAATATTATCAAGGTCAAAAGATGGTGGTACCATCACCTTCGGAGATGACTCAAAAAAACACATCATTACTAATGGTAATGTTAAGATAGGTATATCTCCTATTATTGAAAATTTTGCTTTAGTTAATGGTTTAAAGCATAATTTGTTAAGAATAAGTCAATTATGTGATACAGATTTTAAAATTCTTTTTGATTCTACTTCTTGTATGGTAGTAGATAGTAATAATGCTTGTTCATTTTTCGGTTTTAGAGAAAACAATGTTTATATTATCAATTTGCTTAATTTTGATTGTAATGTTAAATATTTATCGGCTTTAAATGAAGATTCTTGACTTTGGCATAGAAGATTAGACATGCTTCTTTTAATCATCTTGCCCATGTTTGTTCTAAGGATGCAATTAAAAGCATTTCAAAATTAAAATTTGAAAAGGATCGTTATGTGATGCATGCCAATTTGGTAAACATACAAAATCATCTTTCAAAACAATTAAGGATGTTATGACAATTTTATTGGCCCAAAGGCCATTAGCCCTTAGTTTTGATGATAACAAACCATATGTAGTTAGGTATTAATAAAATTATTTAATTAAGTTTTAGGTAAAAACATATGTTGCATTTCGACTCCATCACAAGACTCACACATTTGGAAGCCAAGAAGATTTAGATCCCAGAGCCTAGCACACTAGAAGAGCTCAAGGATCAACATATGTTTGGGATTGTTTGTTCACACTTGTACTCAACCAAGAGAGCCATAGCGGCACCTCAATTCTTATCTAGAGAAATCTTGAGAAGATAGTCCAGAGCCCTTCACGGGGAATTCGGCTACATCTTGTGTTATACTTGGTGTGTTTAGCTTAATAATTTTTAGTTTGCTTAAATAGTTTTAATTTTGCATTAATTCATCATTAGATTAGCTATTCACCTATTCACCCCCTGGGTGATTTCAATTGGTATCAGAGCTTGGTGCTCTTAATTTTGGTCTAACAACCTAGAGTTAAAAATCCTCATTTTTTAGCTAATCACAATATTTATACACACATATAGATTTCATGTCACCTCTCACTTTTGATATTCTTAACATCCAAATTTGGAAGGTTAAGATGTCAATGTACCTCAAAGCCCTAGGTATTCATGTTTATTTTGTCACTATCAAAGATTCATATTGTTTAAATGGCAAAACCTTGTGGCTAATGCAAAAGCCCTTCATGCTTTAAAGAGTACTCTAAAAGATGAATATCTATCTAGAGTTGCTAAGTTTGATTCGGTTTTTGTAGTATGGAACACTATAGTCTCTCTTGGCGAACAAAAATAATATTATGTGGGAGTGACTCGGATGATGGAAGTGATGCTTCCAACATGTGCTACATGGTCCAAGGGGATAACCCCTTGAGGTAAATTCCGAATCCGAACTTGATGAGGATATTGACATGTCTTATGATGAACTTGCATCTTTTTCAACAACTTCTTGAAAAATATGATGTGCTTAAAAAGGAAAATAAGAAATTGAAAAATAAATTTGATTCCATTTTAAAAGAAAAGGATTCTTTTCAAAATAAACTTGAAAATGTTTCAAAAGAAAATGAAGCTTTAAAAAAGGAGAATGTTTCCTTATTTTCAAAATTAAATGATCTCTGTGAAGAAAATAATTCTTTGAAAAATAAAATTATTTTGGTGAAAAAAGAAAAAGAAATTATTTTGGAAGAAAACAACTCTTTGAAAAGAAAATTTATTTCAAAAGAAAAGGAAAATATTTCTAAAAAGAAAAAGGTTGTTGATTCTCATACTTGCTATGTTTTTCATCCAACCATTGATAAAAATGAGATTAAAATTTTGAAAAATAGAATAAATTGTTTGAGCTCAATCTTGAGCAATTGTGCATTTAATCATAATAGATTAGAAACCTTGTTTCAAAAGAAACAAGGTCCACATGTTCATGCACATCACCCACGGCACACATATGCACACTTTGCACATCATGATCACAGTCACTCTCATGTACATTCTAGAGTATACAAATGTACACATTGTGGCCACAAAGGCCATTTAGCAACGTTTTGTTATGATAAGATAAATTCTTTAAATTTGGTAAATAAAATGTTTGGGTTCCGAATAATGCTAACCCCCGTGGACCCAAAAGAAAATGGGTACCAAAATCTCCACCTCTTATGCTTGATGTAGGTGTGGGCTCTCACATGACGTGAGAAGTTTGGTGCCTTGGTGGTGGATGCATGAGCTAGATGGACATACAATTGATGCACCGGTATCAAGGAAGTTTGGTGGGAGGACCACCATATTTTGGAGACTTAGAGATTAGTGCATATGGTTTGGTAACTATCTCTAAACTCCTATTTTATTTACATACTTTTACATTAATAATTTATAGCATGTTTGTATGATCATGTTGTGTTTATGCTTCATGAGGGGAAAGCTTGTTTAGTTGAATTTTTCATTAAAACTTGTGTATATATTTGTATAAGTAGTGAGAAACATTTGATTCTTATATGTTTGCACTTCATTGCCTATTTGTACTCATTACATGTACATGTATAACTTAATTTTGATGATTCCTTCATTTACACTTGCTTTTCCTATTTTTGTGCATGTTTTTTCTTCATGTATATGTTATTCTAGTCTAAAACTTATAAATATACATGTATACCCTTGGGTCTCTTGCCTTCATGCAAATTCCATTATAGACTCCATTGTGTTTAGGATATGTATGTATATTGGTAGTTTTGATAGAACATACATATACCTTGAAGTTTGATTTTTAATGAAAAATACATTTGTGATTTTCACATGTTTGATGTTTTGAGCCTCATTGACTATTTTCATGAATATACTATTCACATGATTCTTGTGCACTCACATTATGACTGTTTATTCATGACTTTGTTTCATGTTTTTTGAGCTTTATAGATCTTGAGTAACAATTCTTATGTACTTAGCAATGATTCATGGAATATATGATTTGGTTTCTGTAACACCCCGCTCCCCGAATACGTACTTAGTTGCGTATTCATATTTTCTGATCGTATTTTTTGATTTACTTCCCGTATTTGTTTTGTATTATGAATTCCTTATATGATTGTTTTGCCTTGGATTCGGATTTGTGAACTCGGAGTCAGCCCTAGTCTGAACCGGGAACTCGATCCTAGTGAATTACTCGATTTGGCCTTTTCGCTATTCCGATTTGACCGATTTTAGTTTTAAACATCGTTTTCCAATATTTAGATTTTCTATGATTTTCTGAAATTTTCCTGAATTAAGTTGAAATTCTTCAAAACCGGGGTCGACCGATACGACGACCGATTCTCGGATTTTTAATTAACAAACGGAGTTGAATTTCAAGAAAATGGCTTTCCTGTAACTTCTTAAAATTTCATTTTCTATCTAAATACTTTTCTGGGAATTTTCTAAATTTATCAAAATTCTACTGGATTTGGTGTCGGCCAGTATCACTGGTTGATTTCAGGAATTTTAATTTATAATTTGAATCAAATTTCTGGATTCCGCTTTCATATTAATTCTTAAAATTATATTTTCTTCTTTCAGACATTTTCTGAGATTTTTCAGATTTTATCAAAATCTGGCCGACCCGGTGTAGACCGGTATTGACCGTTGACTTCAAGATTTTTATTTTGAAAATGAGATTAAATTTCTGAAAACCAATTTCATCAAAAATCTTTATATAATATTTATTATTTTTGAGAATTTTTGGGAGGCTTTCCAAGCTACTTAAATTTTTGGACTTTTCCGGAGTTTTCGGTGTTTTCCCAGATACCGGAATTTTATCCAGATATTCTACTTTTCTCTCTTTCCACTTTTCTCTCTCCTCGCTAGACGCGAGTTTCACCAACCCTCATTAAATGCAGTGATCCTCTCCATACTTCATTTAATGCTTATGTGCAAATTCAACCCAGATCAAATCACCATGCCTTTTTGTCTTTTCTATTAAACGCAACTTTTGCGTTTTCTACTGGACGCAACCTTAATTTCCGCGTTTGGCTCCTTATTTGCCTAACGCAGCTTTGATGTCTTGGGGACGAACATTCTTTGGAGTGAAACGCAAGTTTCATTTAAAGGATGGAGATGGCACATTATAATATTATTTTCCTCCATTATATATTAACCCCACTCCTTCTCTCTCTTTCACTTTTTCTCTTCTTCCTTCTCCATTCCCTGCAACGAAACCAGCAGCCAAAATGGCCATCTTTCCTTTCCTTTGGCCAACCATTCTCTTCACCTCTTCCATTTTCTCCATCACCAATACCTCCATCTTTTTCTCCTACATTTCCTCCTCCGTTCCAACAACAACAACAACCATAACACCATCCTCTCCACCTTCTTCTTCCTCATTTCTCCACCATGAACCCATTGAACTCCAAAGTTTTACCACCCTCTCCATCACCATAAACACCACCTTGGCCACCAACGATCACGCCATCTTCCTCTCCTCGGCGTGCTCTTTTCAACGGACCTACTCTTCGCTCCCCGAAACCCTTTTGCAAAACTTCAATCTTTCAATATGAACTACACTTGCACCACCATCTATGGGTTAGATGTGGAGCTTTTACCACCTTTTCCGGCCAACTCTGGCCACTTCTGGCCACCTCATTTGGATTGGGGCTGAGCTCTTCTTCGTCGGCAATATCTCCGATGATTATTTCGGTAATCGTTTACGATTATTCCGGTAATCATTCCGGTGACAATTGCAACGACAAACGCAAACGTGACCACCACCATCTTCACTTCCACCATCACTTTTACCATCACAATACCACCTCCATCTCCTTTACTTCACCACCAAACATCACCTTTCTCTTCCTCTCTGTTGATTCCTAACGCGGATCTCACCCCCGCGTCTAGGCAATCCCTTAACGCGGCCTTCGCGTTATTGTGTCGACGCAGCGCGGAGTCCATACCCGCGTCTGTGTCCCTCTCGTGTCAACACAACGCGGAGCTAATTCCCGCGTCTGTGTTCTTCTCGTGCTAACGCGACGCGTTCCCGTGTTATGACTTGAACGCGGGTATCGAACCCCGCGTTTGTGACATCTGTGCGACGCGATTCCCGCGTCTGCTATCTCCCGCGTCTGCGACCCCCGCGTCTGCGACCCCCGCGTCTCACTCTCAAACCCACGTCCCCCTATGCATACACTCTCTCCCTGAACACTTTCTCTCTCCTCTCTCTCTCATTCTCTTTCTCTCTCTTGATTTCCTCCTGTCTCTATCACTTTCTCTCTAACGCGTTGACGCGTTGATTTCCTGGATTCCGGATATCAGAGATTTCACTATGTTTTTAAAGACTTAGGCGAGTGTTCTCACTTTCCTCTTGACTTTCCCATTTCATCAGTCAACTTGTATTATTCATGATTTATGCTGTTTGGAACTAACACTTTCTTTGATTGTATTTAACTATTATTCTATTACTTGACAAAGTACGTGCTTGATATGTTAACACTTGACATGCTTTTGCTTGATACCTACCATCTACATGCTAATACCTGACACCTGTCTGTATCACTTGATAACTGTTGTGTCATCACCTGACACCCGACTTGCTACTTGACACTTGCTTCTTACTATGACATAACTTATCACCTGCCTCCTGACATATTAATACTTGACCTGTGATTATCACATTTACGGGAATACTATACTTGTTATCCTGTATTATATATACAGTGACCTGATTTATAGTACTCATGTACTCCTGAACTCCTGATCATGTCTTGCACCTGCTATTTCCGTAAACTGATAATTACATAATAAATCATAAAAAGGAAACCCTTGCATCGGGTCGGGGGAAACTCACGGCTATCAATATATGTTCGTGTTTACAGTGGTACTAGGCATGTTGTGCAACTAAAACTTCCGGTCTGACCTGTGGGCCTCCAGGCGACCGAGGGAGTGCTGGCTCCCTCCTTCCTGGTACCATCTTGATAAGGGCATCCTATAAGACCCTCCTGATCGCCTTGCGGCAGGTTCCGTCCACCAAGCAACGGAACAATCATGGGCCGTGGTCCCGGGTATGTACGGGACCCACTGTAAACATTGTTCGTTGATACCCCCGTTGGTTTCCAATAACAATCTTGCTTTACTCAGATGTGGATATATGTGTGCTGGGACGCTAGTTCACATATCTAGACATCGGGGTAAGACGAGTAATAATAATGATAAAAGATGCCAGCTATGAATCTGTGGTATGCCTTGCCATATTTGCTTGCACTAGATTTTATTTCGGCTTTCCGGTTTTATGATTATTATACTATACATGTTCATACCATGCTCTCTACTTGTATTCTAACCCGCCTGTCTCCTGCTCTTATCTGATTATACTATGAGTCTTCCCTGCTTGATATCATATGCTGTATATCTACTTGCTCCTGTACGCTGGTTCGCTTATCTATGCTCGCCACCCGGCCTTTGTATCACCACTCGCTCGGGGAGTTCTGACTCCTCTGGATCCTCATGTCCAGGTCCTGGAGCTTGGAGCATGTCAGAGCTTGGAATTTGTGGAATCTCAGTTGCTGACCAAAGTAGCACAGCGGTAGCGTGGATCTCCAGCAGACCGTCCAGAGCTCTATCCTTCCAGGCCCCCTGTGTGCCTCTCGAGTTTTCCTTTTGTAAACTCGTGAGTGCCTTTGATACTGTTCATACTTGTACATCCATTTGTAATCTCGCATTTGCGCCTATCGGTGATGTAATATTCTTGTAATATTTATCACATCTGGTGATAACTTGTAAATGTACTCATATGTTGGAATGTATAATGCACCACTTGCTTCCGTACTCTGATTCTTACCTGTACTGATGCTTAGCGTATATACGTGAGGGTATTTCTGACCTGCGTATATACGTTGCAGTAACGTCTCCGTACCCGCTGGATCGGGGCGTTACAGGGTGGTATCAGAGCCTAGGCTCTCACATCCTAAGTACAACCATCGACAAATTAATGGTAAAGCAATTTGCAACTGGAATGCATGAGTCTTGGTTATACAATCCAACTACCAAGTACAAAGTTATCCATTCTCTCTTGATAATCTTACCCTTGAATTCTGAAGTCCTCACATCCTTTCATACTTCAGTTTCTTGTTATTCTTGGACCAACTCAGACATGAAAAGACGGGAAAATCATAACGGTTCTGGTTCTTCTTAGAGAGGCCCTAATGGAGGAAGTGTTGATTTGAGATGATTTCTACAAAACATGATGAAAAACTAACAAGAACAGATGAAGGTCTCGCACCAAAGATTATTGGTTGCACTCCGGGAACAGAAGCCAGACAACATGTGGGATTTCAGGAAATTAAAGCCGACAATCTTTTCAAGCATGGAGGAGCTCTGGATGCATAGCAGTGGCCGGTAAACATGATGGATCTTCTGAAGACAATTCGGGTCCCTGACGAGAACCAAGTGGAAGTGACCAAGATTTAGTTGAAAGATGTGGCCAGAACGTGGTGGTTGGCAAAGGCAGCGAGACTGGAAAAGCCCAACACTTGAGACTAGTTTTCGAAGGATTTCTATAAGAAGATTCTTCTCTGTAATAGCTCAGAAAGAAATGAAAGAATGATTTATCAAATTGCAGTAAGGAGATTGAATTGTAAATAAGTACACTGCAAAATTCCTAAGGCATAGTCGGTCAGTGTTTTACATAGTGGCCGACAAGGAGAACCGAGCAAGCAATATCTTAGTGATAAATGAAGATGAGGAGCAAGATGTTTCTTATTCCCAAGCAGCCCAAGAAGTATTCTCAAGTTCTTTTGTCATCATCCGGGAAGTAGAATGGACCCAGAGAAGAAAGATTAGGATAAGTTGCAGATGAAATTGGTGAAGAGACCCTCTTAATTGATGAAAGTGAAGGCTCAGACAGGCCTCTGGATGCCCTACTAGCTAAGCCATCCCTCCAACCTTGCCCTCAACATATGACATGGGAGTATTGTCTGAAGCCGAGCACCTACAACACAACCGCCGGAGAGGTTATGAATTATGTCATATACGGGTTCAGAGGTTAGTTGAAAAGTGACTGTCTGTTCAAGGAGACAGAGAACATCGCACTGATCAGATCAACTCATCCAGTATCACCATTGGGAAGGAATCCAGGACCTACTGGCAGAATAACTTCGCTTCATCCCCAGCATCCAGCATGGAGTCATACACAGAAGAGACCAAGAGCTAGGGCACATGGTAGAAGGAGGCAAACATATAATCTGACTGAAGAGAAAGTCAGGATGTTCAATATGATGGAGTGAGAACAGGAAGGGATGCTCAATATCTGAAAAGGAACCCTGAATGTACTGACCGTAACTAATTATTCCCATTTTTAGCATGTCCGGGAGTTGGTAAATTCTCTATATCATATCCTTCTCATTGTACTATCCTCACCAATCTTAGTCCATCCGTGTCTACCTCTATATTTCATGATTCCTATCCCTTCCATTTATTCTATTTTTACTATTCTGATTTTTTGTAATCTTTATGCCAATTTAAGATATGCGTAGACTAGTGAGGTAACACCAGGGCAGGTGTGATTCGCTCTCATTATGTTCTAGCATTCCTCGACTCTGGTACATCACATTGTTTCATACTGGACAGATCTTCGGCCTCGCATTATATTCTTGTATTTATGGATACATCATGGGAGACCAGTACATCAAGTGGAGTAGTCATCGCTTATATAATCAGGTAGACTGTATCATTACATTAGAAGTGTCAGTATATAATAGTAATTCAGAATCAGGATTTCTGGCAGACAGAGTTATGGAATTTTCTATTTTTATTACTCCAATAGCGATCATGATTTCTTCAACTATGTTCATGGAACTCAGGAATTCTCAGAGCTGATTTGCAGTCACGTTATTATTTAGAAGACAGCATTTGGGACACGTTTAGATTATTATGATTTCTTGATCGTGTTCTCAGAGCCACGAACTTCTGGTAATCCTTATTGATTTGGCGGACCATGGGCTCTGCTAGCCTCGCTAAGCGAGGGCCGTGTTCTAGTCACCCGTGGACCTAACCGGGTGTGAGCTTCGCTGCACCCTGGTACTTAGCATTTAGCGTTGTGTTACGCGCTGGCTTCGCCGCGGGAGCTTCGCCATATGCGAGCCTCGCAGAGCATTAGCTTCGCCGCACCCTAATGCTTAACACCTGAGCTGTGTTCCGCGATAGCTTCACCTAGGCTTGCTTTGCCCGTGGCTAGTTCCTTCAGTGCTTAGCACTCTAGCCCGTTCCTCGGATTTCTTCTGCCTAGCGTGCTTTCATGGATCCGCTGAACATGGTTTTATCGCTGTATCTGAGCCATCGCCATGATCCCTGTCAATGATCCATTCGACCAATCTTGCATTGCTCAGACATCTTCTACATGTTTCATCTGCAGTAGAGTTATTCTATATTCTTGGTTATATCTTTCAGAGTTAACAACGCCCAGTATGCAGAAATTCTTAATTATTGGTCTTCTTGGTTCATGCTCAGTATTATCAGAGTTTCCTTTACCTAGGATATTCTGGTCTACACTCGGGGAATTATTATGTATGCAGCACATCAGAAATTCTACTGCAGGACTCTTTATCAAGAACAACATCATGCCATGCAGGGTTTTATATTATATTATGGATTTCAGCACTACGGATTTCTATGGATTTCATCAGCCTTGGTTCACAGTCTGATTGAAGTATTATTGATTATCTCTCCAAGTCAGCTCACTTTATATTATTCAAAATGGGTTAGTCTTTTGAAGTTCTGGCAGTGTTCTTTTATAAACAGACATCAGATCAGTATTATTATGGCACCGTCAGAGGATGTATGTATACGGCAGAAGTGCAGAGATGCTTTAGTCCTGAGTTAGCTGTTCAGTCAATCTGGGAGAACGGCTCACAGTTATTCGTATCTTGATTGGCATAATCCTCATTCCTATCTTTTTGTGTTCATTTCACCCCTTATCGAAATTGCGAGGACGCAATTTTTTTGTAAGGTGGATGGAGTGTAACACCCCGCTCCCCGAATACGTACTTAGTTGCGTATTCATATTTTCTGATCGTATTTTTCGATTTACTTCCCGTATTTGTTTTGTATTATGAATTCCTTATATGATTGTTTTGCCTTGGATTCGGATTTGTGAACTCGGAGTCAACCCTAGTCTGAACCGGGAACTCGATCCTAGTGAATTGCTCGATTTGGCCTTTTCGCTATTCCGATTTGACCGATTTTAGTTTTAAACATCGTTTTCTAATATTTTAGATTTTCTATGATTTTCTGAAATTTTCCTGAATTAAGTTGAAATTCTTCAAAACCGGGGTCGACCGATACGACAGACCGATTCTCGGATTTTTAATTAACAAACGGAGTTGAATTTCAAGAAAACGGCTTTCCTGTAACTTCTTAAAATTTCATTTTCTATCTAAATACTTTTTCTGAGAATTTTCTAAATTTATCAAAATTCTACTGGATTTGGTGTCGGCCAGTATCACTGGTTGATTCCAGGAATTTTAATTTACAATTTGAATCAAATTTCTGGATTCTGCTTTCATATTACTTCTTAAAATTATATTTTCTTCTTTCAGACATTTTCTGAGATTTTTCAGATTTTATCAAAATCTGGCCGACCCGGTGTAGACCGGTATTGACCGTTGACTTCAGGATTTTTATTTTGAAAATTAGATTGAATTTCTGGAAACCGATTTCACCAAAAATCTTTATATAATATTTATTATTTTTGAGAATTTTTGGGAGGCTTTCCAAGCTACTTAAATTTTTGGACTTTTCCGGAGTTTTCGGTGTTTTCCCAGATACCGGAATTTTATCTAGATATTCTACTTTTCTCTCTTTTCACTTTTCTCTCTCCTCGCTAGACGCGAGTTTCACTAACCCTCATTAAATGCAGTGATCCTCTCCATACTGCATTTAATGCTTATGTGCAAATTCAACCCAGATCAAATCACCATGCTTTTTGTCTTTTCTATTAAACGCAACTTTTGCGTTTTCTACTGGACGCAATCTTAATTTCCGCGTTTGGCTCCTTATTTGCCTAGACGCAGCTTTGATGTCTTGGGGACGCAACATTCTTTGGAATGAAACGCAAGTTTCATTTAAAGGATGGAGATGGCACATTATAATATTATTTTCCTCCATTATATATTAACCCCCACTCCTTCTCTCTCTTCCACTTTTTCTCTTCTTCCTTCTCCATTCCCTGCAACGAAACCAGCAGCCAAAATGGCCATCTTTCCTTTCCTTTGGCCAACCATTCTCTTCACCTCTTCCATTTTCTCCATCACCAATACCTCCATCTTTTTCTCCTCCATTTCCTCCTCCTTCCAACAACAACAACAACAACCATAACACCATCCTCTCCACCTTCTTCTTCCTCATTTCTCCACCATGAACCCATTGAACTCCAAAATTTCACCACCCTCTCCACCACCATAAACACCACCTTGGCTACCAACGATCACGCCATCTTCCTCTCCTCGGCGTGCTCTTTTCAACGGACCTACTCTTCGCTCCCCGAAACCCTTTTTGCAAAACTTCAATCTTTCAATATGAACTACACTTGCACCACCATCTATGGGTTAGATGTGGAGCTTTTACCACCTTTTCTGGCCAACTCCGGCCACTTCCAGCCACCTCATTTGGATTGGGGCTGAGCTCTTCTTCGTCGGCAATATCACCGATGATTATTTCGGTAATCGTTTACGATTATTCCGGTAATCATTCCGGTGACAATTGCAACGACAAACACAAACGTGACCACCACCATCTTCACTTCCACCATCACTTTTACCATCACAATACCACCTCCATCTCCTTTACTTCAACCACCAAACATCACCTTTCTCTTCCTCTCTGTTGATTCCTAACGCGGATCTCACCCCCGCGTCTAGGCAATCCCTTAACGCAGCCTTCGCGTTATTGTGTCGACGCAGCACGGAGTCCATACCCGCGTCTGTGTCCCTCTCGTGTCAACACAACGCGGAGCTAATTCCCGCGTCTGTGTTCTTCTCGTGCTAACGCGACGCGGAGCCCACGTCCGCGTCCGCATTCTTCCCGTGTTATGACTTGAACGCGGGTATCGAACCCCGCGTTTGTGACATCTGTGCGACGCGATTCCCGCGTCTGCTATCTCCCGCGTCTGCTATTCCCGCGTCTGCTATTCTCGCATCGGCGACCCCCGCGTCTCACTCTCAAACCCACGTCCCCCTATGCATACACTCTCTCCCTGAACACTTTCTCTCTCCTCTCTCTCTCATTCTCTTTCTCTCTCTTGATTTCCTCCTGTCTCTATCACTTTCTCTCAAACGCGTTGACGCGTTGATTTCCTGGATTCCAGATATCAGAGATTTCACTATGTTTTTAAAGACTTAGGCGAGTGTCCTCGCTTTCCTCTTGACTTTCCCATTTCATCGGTCAACTTGTATTATTCATGATTTATGCTGTTTGGAACTAACACTTTCTTTGATTGTATTTAACTATTATTCTATCACTTGACAAAGTACGTGCTTGATATGTTAACACTTGACATGCTTTTGCTTGATACCTACCATCTACATGCTAATACCTGACACCTGTCTGTATCACTTGATAACTGTTGTGTCATCACCTGACACCCGACTTGCTACTTGACACTTGCTTCTTACTATGACATAACTTATCACCTTCCTCCTGACATATTAATACTTGACCTGTGATTATCACATTTACGGGAATACTATACTTGTTATCCTGTATTATATATACAGTGACCTGATTTATAGTACTCATGTACTCCTGAACTCCTGATCATGTCTTGCACCTGCTATTTCCGTAAACTGATAATTACATAATAAATCATAAAAAGGAACAACTTGCATCGGGTCGGGGAAAACTCGCGGCTATCAATATATGTTCGTGTTTACAGTGGTACTAGGCATGTTGTGCAACTAAAACTTCCGGTCTGACCTGTGGGCCTCCAGGCGACCGAGGGGAGTGCTGGCTCCCTCCTTCCTGGTACCATCTTGATAAGGGCATCCTATAAGACCCTCCTGATCGCCTTGCGGCAGGTTCCGTCCACCAAGCAACGGAACAATCCTGGGCCGTGGTCCCGGGTATGTACGGGACCCACTGTAAACATTGTTCGTTGATACCCCCGTTGGTTTCCAATAACAATCTTGCTTTACTCAGATGTGGATATATGTGTGCTGGGACGCTAGTTCACATATCTAGACATCGGGTAAGACGAGTAATAATAATGATAAAAGATGCCAGCTATGAATCTGTGGTATGCCTTGCCATATTTGCTTGCACTAGATTTTACTTCGGCTTTCCGATTTTATGATTATTATACTATACATGTTCATACCATGCTCTCTACTTGTATTCTAACCTGCCTGTCTCCTGCTCTTATTTGATTATACTATGAGTCTTCCCTGCTTGATATCATATGCTGTATATCTACTTACTCCTGTACGCTGGTTCGCTTATCTATGCTCGCCACCCGGCCTTTGTATCACCACTCGCTCGGGGAGTTCTGACTCCTCTGGATCCTCATGTCCAGGTCCTGGAGCTTGGAGCATGTCGGAGCTTGGAATTTGTGGAATCTCAGTTGCTGACCAAAGTAGCGCAGCGGTAGCGTGGATCTCCAGCAGACCGTCCATAGCTCTATCCTTCCAGGCTCCCTGTGTGCCTCTCGAGTTTTCCTTTTGTAAACTCGTGAGTGCCTTTGATACTGTTCATACTTGTACATCCATTTGTAATCTCGCATTTGCGCCTATCGGTGATGTAATATTCTTGTAATATTTATCACATCTGGTGATAACTTTGTAAATGTACTCATATGTTGGAATGTATAATGCACCACTTGCTTCCGTACTCTGATTCTTACCTGTACTGATGCTTAGCGTATATACGTGAGGGTATTTCTGACCTGCGTATATACGTCGCAGTAACGTCTCCGTACCCGCTGGATCAGGGCGTTACAATTTCATATTTGAAGGATCTTTAACTAGTTTTTCAAAACTTACTTTAAACTAGTTATTTATTCTTCATTTGGTAGTATTTTCAATTTACAACTAATTTCAAATCTTATTTCTGAAAACTTCTACTCTTCAAGGGCGGATGGATGGGCGATCATGCCTTGTGAGCCTTATTGAAAATCTTTTTAACTTGTGCATGAATAGGGTGGATAATTATGAGTTATACACATGTTCTTCATGGAATTTTATTTTTGTATATTCATATATTTTTTCTATATATGTATGTTTCAAATTTTAATAATATCAATTTCAATTGGTATTTTCATTTTCATATATATATATATATATATTTTGATTGTGCTTGATTTAAAATATTCTTACTTGTCTAAAAGCACAAATTATGTTTATGCTAAGCTTGACTAATTTTTTAAATATTAATTAGTATCTTAATGAGCTTACGCATTATTTTCTATTGGTATTTCAATTGATATCAAAATATACTTCATATTTTAGCTTTTAATTGGTATCAAAAATTTTTTTACAATGTTTTAATTTCAATTGGTATCACTTTGTGCATCAATTTCAATATTTCAATTTCAATTTTGGTTATTTACAAGTGATATCTTAAAATTTTGTTTATTTACAAGTGGTATCTAAAAATTTGTTTTGTTAACTTAAGAGAATTCAAATTTTGTTTTAGAGTGATTTCAAGATTTCTTGATATGTATTGACTATATGCGAGGGGGGCTTAACATCTCTTCTATAGATAAATTCATATTGAGTGATCAGGGGAAAACAGCACATAAAAAGTGTATGTTTTGAAATTGATATTTAAAGTGTGTACTTTGGCTTTCTCTATACTTCCGTTATAGCATAGAGGGTAAAACGAGTCGAATCCATAAGGACGGGAGGCGATAGAAGTTTTACCGATTGATTCACGCGTGTGTTAAATGTTCTTCAATGTTTGAAAAAATGAAAAGAAAGGAAAACAAAGAATGGAAAAGAGAAGTACAGTGAAATACGAAGAAGTGGGAACATAGAAGATAAAATGTTTGTGATTTTTAGAATATTTTCAAAATAAAGTGAAAAAGAAAGAAAACCCATGGCTACTAACTACTAATGACTCCACTAACATGCTAACCTCTTAGTGATAGTTGCCTCACATGTATCATTAGCCATCATTAGTCATTAGTTCAAGAGTTTTACAAAGCATGGCTCATATGTAACTCATCACATCCTAACTCAACAAAATAAGTGAAAGCTACACTTAAACCATCAAAACTAAAAATAAGTATGGAGTAAAGTAATGTTAGCTTGTTAGAGACTTAGGAAGTTAGAGTGTTAGATCTATCATCATGAGCCATCAATAGCTCTTGCAAGAGCAAGGCCAAGTAGAGGCTATTAGATTCATGTGGATTATCAAATAAGAAGTTAGACTAATTAGTGGTTAGTAGTTAGTTTCCATGAGAGAAAAATTAGCTACACATGTAAAAGGGATTAGAAAGAAAAAAATAAAGATAAGTTAAGAGAGCACCTTTCATAGATTGTCACCTTCTATTACAAGCACTCTTGCTTCCCAACATGTACCACTCTCTCTCTCTCCCCCCATTACAATATCTATCAGAAATGGAAAATACAAAGGAGGAAGAAGAAGAACACTAACCTTAACTATCCTAAACTATAAAATAGAGATGAAAACTACCCTAAACTCTGCATATCCTGGTTGAAGGAGAACCCCAGGGGCATTTATAGGTAAAAGGGAGAACCAGGGTACTGTACGGAGCCGCGCAACAAATCTTGGCGCGCGGCTCTATAAGGGAGCCGCCGTGGTCATAGTACAGCCGCACGCCGCCTGCTGCGCTGTCCTCTCTTGTCTCCCTGTCAGCTGGATGTCTCGGTTTTAGGTTTTGGGTTCCTGATTTTGACAGAATCACCTCTAAAGTCAATGGCTATTTTTGTAGGCTTTTAATCACCAATTAAATGGTGATTTAGAGTCTTCTTCTTCATTGCACACCATGGACTTAGAAACATGCAAGAGAGGTGTTTATTAGCAGAATTTAATATGAAATAAATGTCAAGATGTGGTATGAAATATGCAGTTTTAGAGACTAATCACACCCCCACACTTATCTTTTGCTCGTCCCGAGCAAAACAAAAAACTAAAGGAATTATTATACCACTTTCGCAGGTGATGCGATTGCACTAAGCATGTGCAATAAGCCGTTAAACCTCTAGGTTTCCCCTAGAGGAGGAGTTTTGTCTCCTGAGGGTTTTCAGCAGATTACACCCACAAAATTTATAAAGAAAGAAATCAAAAGTTAGTATTTTGAAAACACATTTTGAAAATAGAGAAAAGTGTTGAAGTACCTTTGTGAAAATATAAGCGATCTAAGGTCAGAGGTTAACCAGAAATTATTCTTCCTTAAACTAAGTCGAAATACAAAATCTTGTTATAAATTAAATGTTAGAATTTAAAATTGAATTGACTCTTTGATCTTTCATAAAACTCTTAGAAAAACATGCACTTTATGGACTGTGAAGATTTTTGGGATATCGACTCAAACTTTCATGCCATTGATTTTTGTATATATATATATATATATATATATATATATATATATATATATATATATATATATATATATATATATATATATATATATTTTTTTTTTTTTCTTCCCTTAGTTTCTTAGACTTTCTTATTTACTCGGGTAGTGAGCCTTTAGCCAGTGACTCCCAAACCAGATGATCTTAGGGCACCAGATGAGAAAACATCCATCGAACTTAAGGACTCGAGTAAACAAGACCACAAAACTAAAGGGATTATTTTTATTTTTATTTTTATCCACTGTTTTAGGTGTGAATAACCATGCTTCCTGAGGCATTATTACCCAACTTCAATAAGTGATTTTTATTATCATTATTTTTTTAAAATATATTTTTATGACATTTTCAGTCTTTGTTTCAATCCAAAAAATTGTGTAAATGTGAAGTGCATAAATCTAAGGCAAAAAATTCAAGATCAATTTATCTTTTCAATCTTACTTTCTTATCCTAAAATTTAAACAAGATCTATTATTTTGACTTGGTTTAAAATTTCATAATTTTTAGGTCTTCCTAATTCCTAAGATAATCTTAATTTTCTTAAAAAATAAATCAGAACTATTTATCTTTTTTTTAAAAAGTTTTGTAAAAAGAAAAGAAAAGAGTTTTTATAAAAAAAATTTAAAAATTTCCTAAGAAGAAGTGTAAAAGAAAGAAAATGTAAAACTACCTATGTTAGTAAACCCTCCCCCACACTTATCTAATGCATTGTCCTCAATGCATCGTGAATGTGTATATACATGAAACAAATGGAGAGGGAAGGAAGATTACCTCATGGTGGTGGTTCTGATGATGGTCTGACTGGGCCAAGCATTGCTACCCAATCAAGATAACGTGGATCTGGTAGAAACCCACCAGTGACCTCTCTAATATGACCCAGTAAAAGAATGATTGAGTGAATTGTCTTATTTAAAAATTTATCCCCATGTAATTTCTATTTTTCAAAAATAATTACTGAGTCATTTACTTTAATATTCTTATCCAACAATGAAGTATGATTTTGAAAGACGATTGATTTGGACTCAAATGGAACAGGAGTAAAAACCGATACCAACTCGGGCATTTGACTCAGATCAAGTCAAAAATCAACAATGAGAGTCGAAATTGGTTCAAAAATAGGGTCCAAACTAAACAAATAATGTTCACATACTTTCCTCATCAATGAAGTGTGATCATAAGATATTGGTGATTCTAATTCACAGTGTACTGGTACAGGATTCAATGTTGACTCTGGAATAAAGAAAAAAATCTGGTAAAGATACCGGGGTCATTATTGAATCAAAAAGTGAAATGGAATCACCAACTTGAGATTCAGGATCACTTTCAAGCTCAAGTTCAATTTCGGGAAAAGGATAACTTGCCAAAATGTCAAGGTGATTCTCAAAATTTTGGGCAAGTTCAAATGGATGCAATGAAATTGAATCTTGATTTTCGTCCATAGAAGAAATGTGAATAGGTAAAATGATCGATTCAAGTTCAGGAATTATGAGAATCAAAACTGGCTCAAGAACATTACTTAATCCACGTAACACTACAGGAGTCGATATTGATTCAAGGATTGGACTCGAATCGCTAAATTAAAACGCCGGTTCACATTCATCTTCAAGTTCAATTTCAAGAAATGGATAACTTGCCAAACTATCAAGAGGTCGATGTTGGTCAAGTTCAGGTTGATATGATGAAATTGAAGCTAGATTTCCAAAATGAAATGATTCGTGAGTTGTATGAACATTTGGTGGACATGGTAAGTCAATCGTATTTTGCATTATGCGCTCGGTCTCTGATCGGGGTATAACCGCGCACAAAAAGAGTATGTTTTGAAGTGAAGATTTAAAGTGTGTGCGCTTTGGCTTCCTCGATACTTCCGTGCATAGAGGCTAAAACGAGTCGAATCCACAAGGACGGAAGGCGATAGAAGCTTTACCGGTTGATTCACGTGTTTGTTAAAAGTTCTTCAAAGTTTTAAAGAATGAAAAGAAAAGAAAGTAAAGAATGAAAAGAGAAGTACGGTGAAATACGAAGAAGTGGGAAACATAGAAAAGAATGGTTTTTGTAGTTTTGTTTTTATATCTAAAATAAAGTGGAAAAGAAAGAAAACTCACGGCTACTAACTACTAATGACTCCACCAACACGCTAACCTCTTAGTGATAGTTGCCTCACACGTATCCTTGGCAATCACTAGTCCTTGGTTCAAGAGCTATTTAAATATGACCCATATGTAACTTATCACAACCCAACTCAACAAACAAGTGCAAGCTACACTTAAACCATCAATACTATAGAAAAGTAAGCATGGAATAAAGTAATGTTAGCTTGTTAGAGAGTTAAGAAGTTAGAGTTAGATCCATCATCATGAGCCATCAATGGCTCTTGCAAGAACAAGGCCAAAACGAGGCTATTAGATTCATATGGATTATCATAAAAGAAGTTAAACTAGTTGGTAGTTAGTAGTTAGTGCCATAAGAGAAAAGATTAGCTACACATGTAAAAGAGATTGAAGAGAAGTAAACATAGAGAGGTAAAGAGAGCACCTTTCATAGATTGTCACCTTCTATTACAAGCACTCTTGCATTCCAAGCATGAACCACTCTCTCTCCCTAATACAAGATCTAAAACAAAATGGAAAATACAATGGAGGAAGAAGAAGAAAAACTAACCTAACCTAAACTAAACTACAACATGGAAGTGAAACTACTCCTAAAACTCTATCCTTTCTTGCATATCCCCCGACTCTGAAACCCCATGGGGTATTTATAGTATCAGGAGAACAGGGGAGCCAGGAGACAAGACATGACCCAAAACGGCGCGCGCGGCGTGGCCATATGGCCGCGGAAACGCGGCCAAAGCCGCGTTTCCGCGGCTGTCCTTGGTCGGCCTGTGCGGCGCCGCCTGGGGGGCAGGAGACAAAATGTGACCCCAAACGGCGCACGCGGCGCCGCCGTATGGCCGCGAAAACGCGGCAAAAGCCACGTTTCCGCGGCTGTCCTTGGGCGGCGTGCGCCGCGCCGCCTGCTGCGTGCTACGCTGTTGTCCCCCTGTCGGTTGACGTTCCCGGTTTCTGGTTTAGCACCCCTGGTTTTGACAGAACCTTCTTTTTAGGTCAATAGCTATTTTAATAGCCCTTTAATCACCAATTAAATGGTGATTTGGGTCATCTTCTTCATTTGCACACCATTGACCTGAGATCAAGCAAGCAAGATATTATTAGCAGAATTTATTATCAAATAAATGTGAGAATGTGATGAAAATTATGCAAAATTAGAGACTAATCACACCCCCACACTTATCTTTTGCTCGTCCCGAGCAAAATAAAAAACTAAGAAAATTATTACACCACTTTCGCAGGTGACGCGATTGCACTGTGCATGTGCAACAAGCCGTTAAACCTCTAAGTTCCCCTTAGAGGAGGAGTTTTGTCTCCTGAGGGTTTTCAGCGGATTACACCCACAAAATCCATAAAGAAAGAAATCAAATGTTAGTATTTTGAAAATGCATTTTTGAAATAGAGAAAAGTGTTGAAGTATTTTTGCGAAAATATAAGTGATCCAAGGTCATAGGTTAATCAGAAATTAATCTTCCTTAAACTAAGTCGAAATGCAAAATCTTGTTATAAATTAAATGTAAGAATTTAAAATTGAATTGACTCTTTGATCTTTTATAAAACTCTTAGAAAAATATGCACTTTGTGAACTGTGAAGATTTTTGGGATATCGACTCTAACTTTCATGCCATTTATTTATATTTTTTTCTTTTTCTCTTTTTTTTTCTTCCCTTAGTTTTCTTAGGCTTTCTTATTTACCCGGGTAATGAGCCTTTAGCCGGTGACTCCCAAACCAGATGGTCTTAGGACACCAGATGAGAAAACATCCCTCGGACTTAAGGACTCGAGTAAATAAGGCCACAAAACTAAAGGGGATTATTTTATTTTTGTCCACCATTTTAGGTATGAATAATCATGCTTCCTGAGGCATAATTACCCAACTTCAATAAGTGGTTTTTATTTATCATAATAATTTTTTCTTTTTAAATATATTTTTATGGCATTTCTAGTCTTTGTTTCAATCCCAAAAATTGTGTAAGTGTGAGTGCATAAATCTAAGGCAAAAAATTCAAGATCAAATTTTCTTTTCAATTTTACTTTCTTATTCTAAAATTTAAGCAAGATCTATTATTTTGACTCGGTTTAAAATTTCATAATTTTAGGTCTTCCTAATTCCTAAGATAATCTTAATTTTCTTAAAAATGGATCAAAACTATTTCTCTTGTTTCAAAAAGTTTTGTAAAAAGAAAAGAAAAAAGATTTTTTTTTGTTTTTTATTTTTAATTAAAAAGAAGTGTAAAAGAAAGAAAATATAAAACTAACTACGTTAGTAAACCCTCCCCCACACTTATCTCATGCATGGTCCTTAATGCATCGTGAATGTGTATAGACATGAAACAAATGGAGAGGGAAGGAAGATTACCTCAAGGGGGTGGCTCTGGTGGTGGTCGGATTGGGCCAAGCGTGGCGACCCAATCAACATAGCGTGGATCATCCAGAAATCCACCAAGGACCTCTCTAATATGACCCTAGAAAAGAATGATGGATTGAATGGTCTTATTTAAAAAATTATCCCCATCTAATTTTCAATTTTCAAAAATAATTACTAAGTCATTTTCTTCAATATTCTTGTCCAACAATGAAGTGTGATTTTGAGAGATGATTGATTTGGACTCAAGTGGAACAGGAACAAAAATCGATACTGACTTGGGAAGTTGACTCAGATCAAGTCGAGAGTCAACAATGAGAGTCGAAATTGGTTCAAAAATAGGGTCCAAACCAAAGAATTGATGTTCACACACTGTCCCCATGAATGAAGTGTGATCATGAGAGATTGGTGATTCCATTTCACGGTGTACTGGTACAGGATTCAATGTTGACTCCGGAATAGAGAAAAAATCTGGTAAAGATACCGGGGTCATTATTGAATTAAAAAGTGAAAAGGAATCATCAACTTGAGGTTCAGGATCACTTTCAGGTTCGATTTCAATTTCAGGAAAGGGATAACTTGCCAAAATATCCAGGCGACTTTCATAACTTGGATATTGGTCAAGTTCAAATGTAT
This sequence comes from Agave tequilana, assembly GCA_038442645.1. Taxonomy (NCBI): domain Eukaryota; kingdom Viridiplantae; phylum Streptophyta; class Magnoliopsida; order Asparagales; family Asparagaceae; genus Agave; species Agave tequilana. The sequence continues at coordinate 42,724 of JAVJIF010010536.1, read as the reverse complement.
GTTCTGAAATTGAAGCTGGATTTCCAAAATGACATGATTCATGGGTCCAATCAGTAGAGTTAGGGATATAAGAATCGGTCAAAGGTTGACAAGAAAGGCTTTCCTCGCTCTCATTGATCAATTCGCTCAAAAGTGAATCTAACCTACTGATAGGTCGTGTAACAGAATTTGAATTTGGAATCATGTCTTCCATACTCTTTGTAATTGGTTCTTGAAAATGTGAGTATGAAAGTTTATTTTGAAAATTATGGTAAATTTGTGAGTCCATCGAATTTTACAATTGATGCTCGGACTCACGCAAGGGTTCCATACTCAAGTCCAGTACTGATGGTTGTTTATTTTGAATAGGTGAGACTGAAAAAGATGAGTAGGACTCTTGAAAATTTGGTTGAGATGAGGAGTCCAACATGTTTTGCACTCTATCACAAAAGACTTCCAAACGCTTTTCTAGCTCAGATTCGTCTTCAATTGGATGCTCTAGAAAAGAAGTATGTGGAGTTTGATGTGGGAAGGATTGTGATTTGAGCAAATTTTGCATTTGTTGTAGGGACTCTTCGATACTCCTTTCCAATGATGATTTTTCTTCAATTGGTGGTTCAGGAAAAGGAGTATATGAATCACAATTGGGGAATGAATATTGTGGAAATTGTGGACAAGGCAGTGGAAAGTTTGACTCGGAGGAGTTGAATCCCCATGGACTCTGTGAAGAGTAGAAATTATTTTGAAAATCTTGGTCATATGGTTGGGGATATGGGTCATATTGAGTCGGATAATCCCAACTCGGCATATATTGTTGGTTCATGTTGTACATTGCCGGGTCAGAATTATCCGAATCAAATGAGGTCGGTGTGAAATATGGATTCATATTATGATTGAAAGAATTATTGTTGTTAAAATTCATTTCACAGTATACAAAAAAGAAGAAAACAAACAAACAAACAAACAAACAAACAAATAAAGAAAAAGAAAACAAGCCTATGCTAGGGTTGACTTAGACCTAGACGACTCCTAACTGGTTAGACTGTCCACGGGGGGTATATTGTCGGACGCTGACCACGAGTTAATCGGCCAGGTAGGGGCAAGATCAGTGGGAGGTATCCGTGCCGGAGCAACGGGCCTAGTTATGTCAAACCACTGTTCTTCGAGGTTTCGCCTCTCAATCCCCAACCTTAGACACCGATTTGACAAGAGTCAACTTCTAACAACTTCCCCCTTAGGTCAATCTCCTAAATGAGTCCGAGATGTCCCTAGGGGCCAACGTCTAGCATTTTATTAAGGCTTGGGTTGTGTGAGTGGGGAGGTGATTTTTGGGCCAAGGGAGGGTAATAACTTCCCCACCTTATCTTGTTTTGGGTTTTGCCCTTAAGTTAAATTTGTGCAAGTGTGCAATATAGATAAGATGAATACAAAAAAGCGAGTAAATCACTGAAGTGTTTGTCCTATACTATATGCAATGTCATATGTACACGTCCTATCAATATCACATAAGAACAAAATACAGTATATTGGAATGAAAATTGACACGTGCCTAGATGCAAATGTCTAAACCATTTTAAAGCATCCAATTTTCCGTATTTTAGTTCTTAATATTATTTACAGTGTACAGGTAATATGAACAAAAATTAGCAGTAGAGTATAAGAATGTAAAAAAGTTACCCGACCACACTTGAGCAAGTGTGGACTTCTGCAATGCTAAAGTTTAACCTGCACACCAAAAAACAAAGAAGAAATGTTAACAAACTTGTGAAATCAAACTGTTCCCATCCCCGGCAACGGCGCGAAAATTTGATCGGGGTATAACCGCACACAAAAAGAGTATGTTTTGAAGTGAAGATTTAAAGTGTGTGCTTTGGCTTCCTCGATACTTCCATTATAGCATAGAGGATAAAACGAGTCGAATCCACAAGGACGGGAGGCGATAGAAGTTCTACCGGTTGATTCACGTGTTTGTTAAAAGTTCTTCAAAGTTTTAAAGAATGAAAAGAAAAGAAAGTAAAGAATGAAAAGAGAAGTACGGTGAAATACGAAGAAGTGGGAAACATAGAAAAGAATGGTTTTTGTAGTTTTGTTTTTATATCTAAAATAAAGTGGAAAAGAAAGAAAACTCACGGCTACTAACTACTAATGACTCCACCAACACGCTAACCTCTTAGTGATAGTTGCCTCATACGTATCCTTGGCAATCACTAGTCCTTGGTTCAAGAGCTATTCAAAGTATGACTCATATGTAACTTATCACAACCCAACTCAACAAACAAGTGCAAGCTACACTTAAACCATCAATACTATAGAAAAGTAAGCATGGAATAAAGTAATGTTAGCTTGTTAGAGAGTTAAGAAGTTAGAGTTAGATCCATCTTCATGAGCCATCAATGGCTCTTGCAAGAACAAGGCCAAAACGAGGCTATTAGATTCATGTGGATTATCATAAAAGAAGATAAACTAGTTGGTGGTTAGTAGTTAGTGCCATGGGAGAAAAGATTAGCTACACATGTAAAAGAGATTGAAGAAAAGTAAACATAGAGAGGTAAAGAGAGCACCTTTCATAGATTGTCACCTTCTATTACAAGCACTCTTGCATTCCAAGCATGAACCACTCTCTCTCCCTAATACAAGATCTAAAACAAAATGGAAAATACAATGGAGGAAGAAGAAGAAAAACTAACCTAACCTAAACTAAACTACAACATGGAAGTGAAACTACTCCTAAAACTTTATCCTTTCTTGCATATCCCCCCGACTCTGAAACCCCATGGGGTATTTATAGTATCAGGGGAACATGGGAGCCAGGAGACAAGACATGATCCAAAACGGCGCGCGCGGCGTGGCCATATGGCCGCGGAAACGCGGCCAAAGCCGCGTTTCCGCGGCTGTCCTTGGTCGGCCTGTGCGGCGCCGCCTGGGGGGGCAGGAGACAAGATGTGACCCTAAACGGCGCGCGCGGCGCCGCCGTATGGCCGCGGAAATGCGGCAAAAGCCGTGTTTCCGCGGCTGTCCTTGGGCGGCACGCGCCGCGCCGCCTGCTGCGTGCTACGCTGTTGTCCGCCTGTCGTTGACGTTCCCGGTTTCTGGTTTAGCGCCCCTGGTTTTGACAGAACCTTCTCTTTAGGTTAATAGCTATTTTAATAGCCCTTTAATCACCAATTAAATGGTGATTTGGGTCATCTTCTTCATTTGCACACCATTGACCTGAGATCAAGCAAGCAAGATATTATTAGCAGAATTTATTATCAAATAATGTGAGAATGTGATAAAAATTATGCAAAATTAGAGACTAATCAATCTCTTGCACGAATTCCATAGTTTTTCCCACAATGATTTTCTTTTGAGTCGTTCTGAAAAATAACTACATGAATTTTGGAAATTTGGTAGACATGATGAGGCTACCATTTTTTCAAATTATTTTTGGGCCTCTATCACTTCTTCCAAACTCCTTTTCAATGATGATTTTTCTTCAATTGGTGGTTCAGGAAAATGAGTATATGAATCAAAATCGGGGAGTAAATATTGTGAAAATTGTGGATAAGATGGTTGAAAATTGGACTTGGGGTAGGTGAATCCCCATGAACTCTGTGAAGAGTGAAAGTTATTTTGAAAATTATAGTCATATGATTGGGGATATGGGTCATATTGAGTCGGATAATCCCAACTCGGCATATATGGTTGGTTCATGTTGTACATAGTCGAGTTGGAGTTATCCGAGTCAAATGAGGTCGTGGTAAAATATGGATTCATGTTAGGATTGAAAGAATTGTTATTGTTAAAATCCATTTCACAATATACAAGAAAAAGAGAACAAACAAACAACAAACAAAAAAAGAAAAAGAAAAAGAAAAAGCCTATGCTAGGGTTGACTTAGACCTAGACGACTCCTAACTGGTTAGATTGTCCATGGGGGGTACATTGTCGGAATCTGACCACGAGTTAATCGGCCAGGTAGGGACAAGATCAGTGGGAGGTATCCGTGCCGGAGCAACGAGCCTAATTATGCCAAGCCACTGTTCTTTGAGGTTTCGCCTCTCAATCCCCAACCTTAGACACCGATTTGACAAGAGTCAACTTCTAACAACTTCCCCCTTAGGTCAATCTCCTAAATAAGTCTGAGATGTCCCTAGGGGTTAAAGTCTAGCAAATTTTATTCAGGCTTAGGTTGTGTGAGTGGGGAGGTGAATTTTTGGGCTAAGGGGGGTAATGATTCCCCACCTTATGTTGTATTGGGTTTTACCCTTAAGGGGGGTAGTAAATCACCCATGTGTTTGTCCTATACTATATGCAATGCCATATGTACACTTTCTATCAATATCACAACAACACAAGAACAAAATACAGTATATTGGAATGAAAATTGACACGTGCCTAGATGCAAATGTCTAAACCGTTTTAAAGCATCCAATTTCTGTATTTTAGTTCTTAAAATTATTTACAGTATACAGGTAATATAAATAAAAATTAGCAGCAGAGTATAAGAATATACAAGAATTTACCCGACCATACAAGAGCAAGTGTGGACTTCTGCAACGCTAAAACTTTAACTGCACACCAAAAAACAAAGAAGAAAGGTTAACAAAAATATGAAATCAAACCGTTCCCATCCCCGGCAACGGCTCCAAAATTTGATCGGGGGAAAACCGCGCACAAAAAGTGTATGTTTTGAAATCGATATTTAAAGTGTGTGCTTTGGCTTCCTCGATACTTCCGTTATAGCATAGAGGCTAAAACGAGTCGAATCCACAAGGACGAGAGGCGATAAAAGCTTTACCGGTTGATTCACGTGTGTGTTAAACATTCTTCAATGTTTGAAAGAATGAAAGAAAGAAAAATAAAGAATGGAAAAGGGAAGTACGTTGAAATACGAAGAAGTGGGAACATAGAAGATAAAATGTTTGTGGTTTTTGGAATATTTCTAAAACAAAGTGAAAAAGAAAAAAAACTCATAGCTACTAACTACTAATGACTCCACTAACATGCTAACCTCTTAGTGATAGTTGCCTCACATGTATCATTGGCCATCACTAATCCTTGGTTCAAGAGCTTTACAAAGCAAGGCTCATATGTAACTCATCACATCCCAACTCAACAAAACAAGTGCAAGTTACACTTTAACCATCAAAACTAAAAGTAAGCATGGAGTAAAGTAATGTTAGCTTGTTTGAGAGTTAGGAAGTTAGAGTGTTAGATCTATCATCATGAGCCATCAATGGCTCTTGCAAGAACAAGGCCAAGTAGAGGCTATTAGATTTATGTAGATTATCAACTAAGAAGTTAGACTAGTTAGTGGTTAGTAGTTAGTTGCCCTGAGAGAAAAATTAGCTACACATATAAAAGGGATTAGAGAGAAGAAAATAAAGATAAGTTAAGAGAGCACCTTTCATAGATTGTCACCTTCTATTATAAGCACTCTTGCTTCCCAACATGTACCACTCTCTCCCCCTATTACAAGATCTACAAGAAATGAAAAATACAAAAGAGGAAGAAGAAGAACACTAACCTAAACTACCCTAAACTACAAAATGGAGATAAAAACTACCCTAAACTCTACCTATCCTGGTTGAAGGAGAACCCCAGGGGTATTTATAGGCAAAAGGGGGAACCCGCGCGTCAAATCCTGGCACGCTGCTCCACAAGGGAGCCGCGAAAATGCGACTATGGCCGCGTTTTGTGGCTCCCTTGTGAGCCTCGCGCCGCCTGTTATGTCAATAAAGGATCAAGTTTTTTCCTCTTCCACTCCAATTCACGGGTATGTCTTGTGTTATTTTCATGTCTAGTTTTGTTTTATTCATGAGTAGCTAAATCGATTTTCTGGGCTCACTATTACTCCTCTCTCTGATCCCTCTTCTTTTCGAATGGTTTTGATGAAAAGACCCAATGAATCATTTGCATGCCTAACTTAAGCCTTTCTTCTTGAAAGTGTTCCTGAAGGCACATGAGGATGGGTTGGAAAGGTTAATTCTTTTCTTAAGAAATCGTCTTGATGATTTAACATTCAACTCAAGAAGATTTCTTAAAGAAAAGAATTAACCTTTCCAAACCCATCCTCATGTGCCTTCAAGAACACTTTCAAGAAGAAAGGCTTAAGTTAGGCATGCAAATGATTCATTGGGTCTTTTAATCAAAACTATCGAAAAGAAGAGGGATCAGAGAGAGGAGTAATAGTGAGTCCAGAAAACAGATTTAGCTACTCATGAATAATACAAAACTAGACATGAAAATAACACAAGACATACCCGTGAATTGGAGTAGAAGAGGAGAAAGCTTGATCCTTTATTGATGTCACTTCAATCTTCAGATTACAATCACTCAGTTCCACTCTCTCACTGATATTTGGACTAAACTACAAATTAAAGAACAGAGATATAACTTTTCTACACTATCTAACAAAGAGCCTAAACCTTAAAAATGAGCAAGAAATTTAATCCTAGTCCTCGCTAAATTTTCAGTACAAAACCCTTCCTTTTATAGGCAAAAACCCAGAGGGAAGGGAGTGAAGAGATAAGGGGAGCAAACGCTCCCCTTATCTCCACCAACAAGCCGCGGATCCGTGGCTTGGGCCGCGGATCCGCGGCCTAGATGTGGCCAATTGGTCACATCCAGGTGGAGAAGTGGTTGGCGTGGATTTAGAATCTCTTTTATCTTGCTGGTTTCACTGTTGCAACTCGCAGATTTGACGAAACGATATTTGATTTGTTGGCTTCAACTGTTTGATTCAGGAAGATTCATTTCAACCTGTTTTCAACCTTTCTGATTTGCCAAGATCTGCCATGATTCCCTGATTTTGAATTTATTCTGAATTAAATGGGCTTTTGGGCTCGTTTCTCTGGCCTATCCTTAAGCAATGGGCCTACATTTTATAAAGAACAATAGGACTTATTAATATGATTTATTTAGATAACAAACATGGAAATGTGACAATATGTATGCACTATATGTGACTGATCAGCTGCGCTGTCCTCTCCTGTCCCCCTGTCGGCTGGATGTCTTAGTTTTGGGTTTTGGGTCCCTGATTTTGACAGAATCACCTCTAAAGTCAATGGCCATCTTTGTAGGCCTTTAATCACCAATTAAATGATGATTTAGGGTCTTCTTCATTATTGCACACCATGGACCTAGAAACATGCAAGAGAGGTGTTTATAGCAGAATTTAATATGAAATAAATGTGAAGATGTGGTATGAAATATGCAGTTTTAGAGACTAATCATTGAGTGTATCTTGTATTGAAGAGCTTGACATCTCTTCTTTATGTGATATACGTGTGTAGGGGGAGCTTCACATCTCTACTTATTCATTGTATATTATGCTTTATGTGAGTTAGGCTTTTGTCATCCCTTCTTCATGTAATGCATGTATGCAGGGGAGCTAACTTAACATCTTCCTCTTCATGAATGTATATCACATATATATCTTTATTATTCGATTTATTTTTCACCCCTTTGTTTATGATTGACAAAATGGGGGAGAATGATTTTGAGTTTATATGCATGTTTTAGAAATTGAGTTTATGCATATTCTAGTTTTATGTTTATACAAATAAAAGGGAAAAGGATTTTGCAAGTTCATATAAAAAGGGGGAGAAGGCTTTTGGGGAGAAGGATTTTTGACTTATGCATGTTTCTCTCACCTATTTATGCATATATATTTGTTTAGTTTTATGCATTTCATTGTATATCTATTTGTTTATTGTTATGCATGAGTTAAGGGGGAGCTTCTATGAAGCTTAACTTTAATCCATGCATATATAACTCCATGAGTTTTGTCATCATCAAAAAGAGGGAGACTTGGCCCAAAAGCCCATCACTCTAGTTTTGATGATGATTAACTCATGTAGTTATAGTACTAATGATCTTGTGTTTAATTAGTCTCAGATATTTGATCAAGATCTTGGTAGGTGTTTAGCTTCAACAAAGGATTTGAAGTCAAGTTTTGGAGCTAGTACGTGTTGATTCAAGAGCTCGTGCATCAAGATCGCATCAAGTACTCAAGAGGAGTCTAGCTCATTGGATCAAGGTTTTGACCAAGTCAAGAAGAAGAAGAAGATTTTCAAGAGAAGATTCTCAGAAGACTTGTATTTAGGTTTGTTTGTGTTAAGATTATGTTTTTGATAAAATGTAAAGGATAGATTAGTTGGTGGATTGCTCAAGTTCATTTATATTCATACACAAGATTTATATGTGTTTTCATAAAAGAGTTTTGTTTTAGAAAATACCAGTTTGGTTTTTAAGTTTCAAAATATACTTGTGTTTTTATCAAAACTTATTTTAGAGCTTATTGTCAAAAATATAGATATTTCATCATATATGTGTAGTGGATCATATCCATACACACTAATCTTTAAAAGTGTTTAGAATATCTTGTTTTTGTATTTGGGAAAGTTTTGAAAAAAAAATCATTTTTTAGAAAATACAGATTTTTGTTTAAGGCAAAACTTCTATATTACAAAAATAGTTTAAAATGTTTGTAATATGTTTAAATTTTTAATCAAACATGTTTGTATATCAAAGTATATTAATGAAATTAGTTTTATAGAATTTATGAGAATTTATGGGATTTTATTGAAAGTAAAATGACCGAGTTTTAAATCCCTTAATTGATCTGATCAGGCCTTCTACCGGTCGACCGGACCAGAAGTCAGTCGACCGGTCCGGTCGACTATGTACACAGACGTGCACGGCCTTGTGTGGCTGGAGGGCCGGTCGACCGACCCGGTCGACCGCTAGAGAGCTCTGTTCTCTGGATCTGGCCCCGGTCGACCGGGCGGTCGACTGGTAGAGAGCTTCTGCTCTCTGTATTCAGGCCACGGTCGACCGGCCGGTCGACCGATGGCACAATGGTCAGAAATCTGACTGTTGGACGGTCGACCGGGCGGTCGACCGACTGCAAAAAAGTTTGCTGAGTTGTCCTTAATGGCTATTTTTTGGAGCCTATTTATATGGGGCTGTTTTGGGCTATTTTCAACAAGATTTTAAGTGGGTTTTCAAGATAATTTTTCCTACACTTCTAAGTGTTTATCTCCACTTGTTTTAAAGCCAAATACTTCTATATCAAAAGGAGAGTTTTTCAAGAGTGTTTTGAAAAAGAGATTTCTTGAGTTTTTCACCACCAAAGCAATCCTAATTTTCTCACACACACTTGGGCTATCCATTACTATATCAATCCTATAGGGATCTTTGTTGTGAGAGTGTTTTAGGTGATCAAAGTGTTGTGATCACCAAAGTGTTCTACTTTGTATTTGAGGAGGCGGACTTGCGGGTTCGCGTTGTTTCGAATTCTAGTGAGAGCTCAGTGTAGAGGTGTGACCTCGACAAACTAGTGTGCTTGCGTGTGTAGTTCTTGCGGGAACAAGAGAGGGACTAGTGAGTTCAAGGAGTTCTAGTGTGGACTCGTTGTAGGTGTTGCGACACCGAGTGATCCGGTGGGATCGTTTATAGTGAAAATCCTTCATAGTGTTGAGGCGGGGACGTAGAGTAAGGGTGCTTGAACCTCGAAACAAATCTCCCGTATTTACGATTGCTCACTCTTTATCTCTCACTTTACTTGCACTTATATTGTTTACTCTTTTGCAAGATCTATCTAATTGTTATTGCTTATTGCTAATTTGTTTTTAATTCCTCATTATTTGCCATTAAGTATAGCCATCTAGGTGATTTCAAATTCCCCTCCCCTCTAGGTGATTTCAAATTCCCCTCTTAGAATTAAAACATATGAACTTATTTGGTCCTACAAATGTAAAATGTTTAAATGACAATAGATATATTTTTGTTTTAGTTGATGATTTAGTTGATGATTTCTTTAGATTTACATGGGTTTTCTTTCTTGAACACAAAAATAAAGCTTTTTCATTTTTCAATGTATTTTGTAAAAGAGTAGAAAAGATTCTTCGATTTTGCGTATTCGTAGTGATAAGGTGGTGAGTTCATGAACTACTCTTTCTTTACCTATTGTGAAGAACATAGAATAAAACATGAACTTTCTTGTCAGAGAACCCCACAACAAAATGGGTAGTTGAAAGAAAAAATAGGACTCTCTAAGAGATGACAAGAACCATAATAAATAAATATGGTCTCCCTCAATATCTATGGGCCAAGGCCGTTAACACTTCATGTTATATTAACAATGAAAGTTCACCTAGTGGGAGGTTGAATAAGTGAATTGCTAATCAAATGTAGAATTATAAAAATCATGGCTAACAAAATAAACACACAAAGGAATTCTAAAGAGTGAAGCTGAATTCTCGATGAAAGGCTCTAGAACTTCTCCTCAAGATTCCTCTTTTATAAGAGTTGAGTTGCTTCAATAACTCTCTTGGATCAAAACAAGTGTAAGAACATAAACACTATTAAGCATATATAAATTAGCAATAATAGCAATGCAAGATATAACAAGAGTAGAATTGAGTTGAGAGATAGCAAATACAAATACAATGACATGTTTCAAGATTCAAGCCACTTACTCTACGTCCCCGCCTTCATTTGGAAGGATTTTCACTATCTCCACAAATGAACTCCACATAACCCCTACACAAGAGGTGAGCACAAAACCAATGAACCTCTACACAAGAGGTGGGTACAAAACCAAGGCATAAAATCAATGCACAAAGTAAATACACCTCTACACAAAAGGGTAGCACAAAGTAATTTGAGAAAGTACACTACTTGGTGATCACAAAGATTACAAACTAAAAATCTCACAAAAACAAGAAATCCTAAAATGATAGATAGAAATGATAGCTCAAGTTTGTGAAAAAACTAGAAGTTTTAAAAATGAAGCTTTTAAGAAAACACTTGAAAAAAAATTTCTTGAAGAAATAGAAATTTCCAACTTGAAACTTGAATTTCCTAAAAACGTGTTTTCTTTATTTTTCGAAACTTTAAACACAAATTTTCTTAATTAAAAATCTTTTCATAATCTTCTCAATATTCTTGTTTAAAACTCTTAACTATGAGCCCGGTTTATAGGAATAGGGTAGAGATGATTATAAAGTAAACCCAACTATTAAAACATTGATTAACCCAAATAAAATAAGATATAACTGTTTGGGAAAAAACAAAAACAAAAAAAATCCAAAATATAGCCGTTTGCCAAGCCAGAGTTGGCCTTGCGGTCGATTACCTGGTCTAGTCGTTAAGGCTTGCCGATCGACCACTGTGAGAACACAATGTGTTCTCACAGTATCCAGGACTGCTCGGTCGACCGACTGAGAGCACCTTGCTCTCTGTTGCGCTCGGTCAACCGGGTTGGTCGATCGGCCAGAGAGGTAGTCTGGCTCTTGGCCTAAGCGGTCGATCACCCGATCGACCGCGTGTACAAGTTCTTGCTTGTGTTCATGTTCAGTCGATGCTCAGTCAACCACATATGCACAAGCAGTTGCTTGTGACACTCCCGGTCGATCGCCTGATGGACTGGCTGATAATTATGATTATCATCTATATTTTGTAACACTTTCATATATTTTTGTTACGCGTTTAATACTGCATGGGTGTTTTTGTTTATGTTTATGTAGAAATTAGGTTAAGAGCATAAATTAGAGAAAAGAGATGAAAAAGCAAAAAATCGACGTTAAAGAGATATTGCAACAATATATTTCAAGATCTAGACATCCAGAGACCTAAGAGACTTGCCAAAAGAATCTATATGATGTTAGAAAGCATCTACCAAAATTTAAATTCAAAACAAGCTAAGATTAGGCTGGATAGCCAAATTTTCGGCTACACAGCCGTCTACTTTTCAACAGAGAGCAGAAATCTGTTTTAGACTCAGATTTAGACTAGACACCTTTTAATATTTTGATCATAACATTCTCTATAGGTATCCAATTCCGATGATTTAAGATGTTACAGAAAGAAGACTTAAAGAGCTACAATTCTTCTGTTGACACCATTTCCTAATTAGGCGGTTTGATGAGTTGTATTCAATAATCAACGACATCTGTCTGAAGAACAATTCACGATTGAATTCTTAAACCAAATTGAAGTAGAATTAGGACTCCTAATGTGTTCCAAATTGTAATTGGATCTGAGGTCTATATAAAGGGTTGCAATCTCTTGTAATGGTATGAATCTCATGACTTTCATCTTTAAAATAAATTTTATATTAGGATTTTAGATTTCAAATGCTTGACTTTTGGAGAATAAATTCTGCATATTAAAGTTGAAGAAGAATAATAAGGAGGCATCATCTAGAATTCTTAAATTGGTGTTTTCTAATCTTTTTCTCCTATTTTATTATTTCATAAAGTTCATATTATTTATCATGTTTTGCATCTTTTTTAATATGAACTAATTCTCTATAGGTAGGGCATTGATGTAGGTTAATATTATAACGATATAATCTTGTTGCTTTGTTTATTCTACTTTTTTGTTCTTCAAGTTTAAATATTTTGCATGTTAAGTTTTTATTCTCAATCTTCTTGTTATTAATTGGTGGCTAACGATTATATGGATGGTTAGGTTTGAGATCGAGAGGAGATAACCTAGCGTAGCATCATAATAATAGAAATCACAACTTGTTGAGATGGAGAAGTTGTGCAATCGTGTGAGAAAGATCCACCATACTTAATGCTTCTTCTAACTTGTAAATCTACTAAATCGAGAGATTGTAGGTTCTTGAACTAAAAGATAGAATTAGTATTTCTCGAGAGAGAATACTAATTAGGTTAGGAATTTTTTATTGTTAATACGAATAGTTAGAATTCACTAGCACAAGCACAATTTTATATCTGATTATATTTGTCGAAATCAATCGTCGTAGCACTTTTCCCTTATAAAAATCAACTCTTTAGTTTATAGTTAGTAGTTTATTCTAAATCATCTTCATAATCAATTATTCAAATAAAAGTAGAAAAAATTAGTTTGGTACTTAATAGACAATCCTCGTGGGAACGATACTCTACTCGCTACTTTATTACTTAAACGATTGGTGCATTTGCCATTCGTAACATCAAGTTTTTGGTGCAGTTGCTAGGGATTGTTTATTTTTTTATTGATATCAACAATATTTTATACTAGTTCTAATTTGAATTTAGACTGCAAATCTAACATCTGAACTTTCTATTTTACAGGTTGCAGAAGACACTACCCCAAAAGCTACAGGAGTTCGGCCAAGCAACCAAAATTTCGGCCTCACAACTGACTTGAAGTGGAGACATGGGAGGATCTTTCAGGAACTGCTTCCTGATTGATTCATAAGATGATCCAGGAGTACTGAGCTACTTGATCCTGGTCCAGAGACAGATTGAAACTTCCGACGATTGCTTAAAGAGAAGAGAGACCGAGAAGCAGTGATGGCTGGCCAAAAAGAAAGAAGAGCACTGAGGGACTATGCTATTCCCTCCCTGATTTGTGCAACATTATGAATTAAGAGGCCAACAATTTAGGCAGACAACTTTGAATTGAAGATAGGGTTGATTCAGATGGTGCAAAATGATTGTCAGTTTAGAGATCTTCCCAACTATGATCCATATGAGCAAATTGCAAAATTTTTAGAGATTTGTAATACACAACAGTATAGCGGTGTGCCAGCAGACAAGATGAGATTGATGATTTTTTTCTCACTCAGAGATAAAGCAAGGATATAGTTCAAATCTCTACCAAAGAAATCAATTGCTACATGGGAGGAGAAGGCGAAGAAATTTCTTACCAAATACTTTCCACCCGCAAAATCAGCAAAATTTTGAGATGATATCACAACCTTTACTCAATTTGATACTGAATCTATTTATGATGCTTCGGAAAGGTACAAGGGCTTGATTAGAAAAGTTTCAAATCATGGTCTCTCCGATTGGATGGAAATCCAATTCTTCTATAATAGATTACAACTGAACACAAAGATGATGGTTGATGCGGCAGCCGGTGGAGCACATATGCGAAAAGATAGAGATGAGGCCTACGAGCTGTTGGAAGAGATGGCGTCGAATGATTATCAATGGCAAACTGAAAGAGTAACGCCGGAGAAGGCTACAGGCATGCATGGATCCAATGATATCACAATAATTCATGTCTAACTCGCATCACTGACAAAGCAAGTGGGGGTTCTTAATCAATAACAACAATCATCAGAGATGAAAACAAGCTAAGAAACCATAATGGATCAACTTGTTACAGCTACGAAAGCTTTCATGGCACAAACAAGCTCTTTCATTGAGAATACCAAGACAAAGATAGAAAATTAAGAAGCCTTCATCAGAAATCAAGCATCATCTATACACAATCTGGAAGTTCAGGTGGGGAAAATTGCTAGTCTACTCTCTGCAAGAACACAAGAATCGCTACCAAGCAACACCTATAAAATTTCAAAGAGCAAGTACATGCGATTGCCTTAAGGCGCGAGAAGCAACTGGAGCAGCTAGAGAAAGAGTCTTCTGAAATAGTACATCAAAAAGATATTAGAGAAGAAGAAGAAGAAGACAAAAAGAGAAAGATAGGCCAGAATAGAGAAGAAATTTTGGCTGCGCAGCCAAAATTCAGCCAAACTGTCGAACCACATTAGAATCTGAGCCTGATACAAAGCCTGCAGTGAAGCCCATTGAAACCATATGTTCCCCCACTTCTGTTTTCATAGAGGCTCAGACAAAACAAAATAGATAAGGCTACCTCTAACTGTTTTAATGTTTTCAAGAATTTACATATTACTAATCTGTTCATAGATGCTTTAGAGCAGAATTCAAAGTATACAAGGTTCATGAAGGAGATCCTAGCTAAGAAGAGGAAGCTGAAGGAGCACGAAACGATCAAGCTCAATAAGGAGTGCAGTGCAATCTTGCACAACAAACTATCCCCCAAACTTGAAGACCCAGGGAATTTTTTTATACCTTGCATTATTAGAAATTTTAAATTCGATAATGTTTTATATGATCTTGGTGCAAGTATAAATTTAATGCCTCTATCAGGTTTCAGGACATTGAGTTTGAGAGAACCAAAATCCACTACTATTTCACTCCAATTGGTAGATAGATCGATAAAGCACTCACTTGGTGTTATTGAAGATGTGCACATTAAAATCGACAAGTTCTATTTTCCTACAGATTTTATCGTACTAGACATGGAGGTAGATAGTAATGTTCCCCTCATATTAGGCCGACCTTTCTTAGCCACAGGAAGAACTTTGAATGATCTGAAAAAAGAGAACGCATCCTTCAGGTGCAAGATGAGCAAGTTACTTTCAAAGTTTTTAAAGCCAAGCCACAACCATCTAATGACGAGAAGTGCTTCAAAATTGATACCAAGGATAAGCAAGTAGTTGAAGCAGCAAAAGAGAAGCCGAAAAAGAAGCTAAGGAAAGTGCTCAAGTCTAATAAATTTGAAAGTGAAAAAGTTAGGAAGCAAAGCTTCTACTTAAAAGTTGCACCACCAAATCAAATATGGAAGAAAGTCCAAAACATTGCAAAGAACTTATCTAGGCCAACACCTTCTATACATGAGCCTCCATGAAGATCAGAGAAAGTTTAGCTAAAGACTATAAATCGCTTCTTGGAAGGCAACCCAAGCTTTCTAACCTCTGTTTTTAGATTTTTGATTTTATATTAACTTTTTCTTACTTTATTTAATTTTGATCTATATTAGGTACCTCAACCAAAATCGAATTCAAAAGCAGATCTGTAGGATGAACCACCAAGACGATAGAAATAAGTGATCAAAAACTCAAGACCAGCAGAGCCAAAAGTTCGACTGTATAGCCGCATAGCCGACATTTCGGCTGGACAATCGAAAAATTTAAGGATCCAAACTGTGAAATTTTCCTAGGTGATTTCTTTCTAGTTATTTAATGATTTATATTTTTGAAAATTTTATGGACATGGTAATTTTTGATAGATAATTTGTTTATAATTTCTAAAATAAATAAACAAATTGGTCTTTGGGGAGGTATATATATTTCTGATTTGCATGGATTACATTTTCATCTTTCTTTGCATGAGGACATGCCAAGATTTAGGTATGGAGGAGGGGTCTAGGATTTTTTTATTTTACTTTTTCTTTATTTTCAGATTAGAAATTTTTTTATTCCTTTTCTTTTTAGGATTTTTTTATATTTTTATTTTTCTTTTATTGATTGAAAAATTTAAATTTCAGTAAGTTTATTTAGTTTTAAGGGATTTAGTGACCATATAGTTTGAATTGGATAGGGATATCAATTTGATAGATTCCTTAATTTTTTGAGAAGAGATGAAAAAAATTTTGAAAATTGAATACCATATAGAATTTGTCTATGTGAATATGCATCTTATCTATACTTACACATTAGTTTAAGTTTGGGATAATGATGACTACTTAATACTTGAAAAAAAGGGACCTAAATTATTGATTAGCTAGATAATTTGGCCTCAAGAAGCCTTTGTATTTACACGAAAGATAGTTAGGTAAATTAAAAAAAATTAAAGTTATATGTATTAACAAGTCTAATAATCAATTAGTTAGGTATCTTGGCCTCAAGAAGCTTTAATATTTACACAAAGAGAGTTGGATGAGTTATATGTATTTGAAAAAAAATCAAAAGAAAAGAAAGAAGTGCTTAAAGGGCAACGAAGTGGTAATACTTCAAAACTTCTATATTGTAAAAAAAAAAGTTTAAGTATGAAAAGTTCGAATCAAAATCTCAAGTTAAGAGCTATCACACGTTCACAAATATACATAGGATCGGAAAACTTAGGAAAGATAGTAGGATATGCAAGGATTTGAAGTCTCTAAAATGAGAAGATAGGATTTCTTTATAAGAGATTGAACTTGAAGATGATTGCTTATGAAAACTATTGATCTTATTTGCTAGTGACACTTGTTGAACCACAATAATTTTTGTTATTATTTTCTTTCTTTATTTTTCAGTTATCCTTATTTTTATTTCTTAATCTTTTTATATTCTTTTCTTTGAATTTTGTGAATTTTGTGGGTATATTCATTGCAAACCCTTACGAGACAACTCGTCCACTAGGAATAACCTAGGGGCTTAACGGCTTGTTATACGTGCTAATTGCAATCGTGATTCCTACGAAAGTGAGTTAGAATTTTTAGTTTATCTTTTTCTTTTTAGATTAGGATTTTACTCGAGAACTAGAAAAAGTTAGGTATAGGGGTGTGATAATTGTGATTATCATCTATATTTTGTACCACTTTCATATCTCGTTGGTTACACATTTAATATTGCACATGTGTTTTTGTTTATGTTTATGTAGAAATTAGGTTAAGAGCACAAATTAAAGAAAAGAGATGAAAAGACAGAAAATCGATGTTAAAGAGATGACTGCAACAATATATTTCAAGATCTAAATATTCAGAGACCTAATAGACTTGCTGAAACAGTCTATATGATTTTATCTATATGATGTTAGAAAGTATCTGTCAAAATTTGAATTCCAAGCAAGCTAAAATTCAGCTGGGTAGCCGAATTTTTGGCTACACAGCCGTCTACTGTTCAACAGAGAGCAGAAATCTGTTTCAGACTCGAATTCAGACTGAATACCTTTTTAGTATTTTGATCATAACTTTCGCTATAGATATCCAATTCAAATGATTAAAGATGCTACAAAATGAAGACTTAAAGGGCTACAATTCTTCTGTTGACACAGTTTCCTGATTAGACAGTTTGATAAGTCGTATTCAGTAATCAACACCAGATTTTTTCAAATCAATTCAGGATTGAATTCTTACACCAAATTGATGTAGGATTAGAATTCCTAATGTGCTCAAAATTGTAATTGACTCTAAGATCTATATAAAGGGCTGCTATCTCTTATAATGGTATGAATTTCATGACTCTCATCATAGAAATAAATTTTATATTAGGGTTTTAGATTTCAATTTCTTGACTTTTGGAGAATAAATTCTGCATATTAAAGTTGAAGAAGAATAGCGAGGAGGCATCATTTAGAGTTCCTAAATTGGTGTTTTCTAATCTGTTTCTCCTTATATTTTATTATTTCATAAAGTTCATATTATTTATCGTATTTTGCATCTTCTAATTTGAACTAATTCTCCATAGATAGGACATTGATGTAGGAGAATATTATGACGATATAATCTTGTTGCTTTGCACTATTCTACTATTTTATTCTTCAAATTTAAATCTTTGCATGTTAAGTTTTTATTCTCGATCTTCTTGTTATTAATTGGCGGCCAACAATTATATGGATGGCTAAGTTTGAGACGAGAGGAGATAACCAAGCATAGCATCATAAGAATAAAAACCACAACTTGGCACGTTGAGATGGAGAAGTTGTGCAATCGTGTGAGAAAGATCCACCAAAGAGGCAATCTGGCTCTCTACCTAAGCGGTTGACAGCCAGATCGTCCGCGTGCACAAGCTCTTGCTTGTGTGCATATTCGGTCGACCGTTCGGTCAATCTCATGTGCACAAGCAGTTGCTTGTGACATGCCCGGTTGACCGCTCGGTCGACCGGGCATAGGCCAAACCTGCTATATTTTGCATTTTAAATTCTTTTAAATCTCAATAAATCTCTATAAAATAAGTTCACATAAATACATTTGAGCACAAATATGTGTGATAAAAATTCAACACAAATTACAAACATGTGAACTTCTTTTTGAGATATTAAATAAAAATTTGAAAATACAAAAATTATTTTTTCAAAACTAAACTTTAAATTGAAAGACAATTTCAAAACTTGTGTAAATACAAAACAAGTTTGTTAAACTCATTTGAAGAACAATGTGTATAGATAGAATCCAGTACATATATAAAATAATATGAACTTGTTTTTGAGTTTGAGAAAATTCATTCATGAAAGCAAAAACATATTCTAGTTAAATCGAAATTGGTCGAAACACCGAAACTTTTGATCTTACAAATCAATATTAAACTTGTGTGTGTACTTGAGCCATCACGTCTAATCTAAACTTTACACAAGATCTAAACATACAAACTCTAGCCTTCTTCTTCATGATGTGATCGTTCTTATCCACTTGACTCAATAAAAAAACTTGATTTCTTACTAGACTATATCTTGAGTGCTTGATTTATTCTTTACGCTTGAGCTTTTGATTCAACACCTGTTAGCTTCAAACTTGATTTTGAGTTTTTGAGGAAACTAAAAACCAACTAAGATCTTGATCAATATCTAAAACTTAAACAACACAAGATCATTAGTACTAACTACATGAGTTAATCGTCATCAAAACTAGAGTGATAGAACATCAGGCCAACAAACTCCCCATTTTTTATGATGACAAAACTCATAGAGTTTTATATGCATAGATTAGTGAAAAGCTTTGTAAAAACTTCCTCTTAGCTCATGCATAATAAGTAAACTATAAAATATTCAATAAAGCTTAATTTCTCGCCTTGCAAAAATAAGCAAGGCACAAACATATATGCAAAATATGAAATAGGCATATATAAACACTAAATCTCTCTCTTTTTGTCAACTCATCAACAAAGAGGTAAGCACACCAAAGTAAAGTAAATGTATATGTGATATAAATTCATAACGAGGAGAGACGTTAAGTTAGCTCCCCCTGCACAGATGTGTTACATGAAGAAGGGATGATTAAATCTTAAACCACATAGGCATAATATACAATACATAAATAGAGATGTTAAGCTCTCCCTATATACGTGTACTATATAAAGAAGAGAGGTCAAGCTCTTCTTTATACAATACACTGATCACAAATTTATATATAGAGGAAATATTAAGTTAACTCCTCTTGCATATATAGGCAATACATATCAAAAACAAATTTGAAAACAATTGAAATTTTGATTTTTTAAACTAGTTTTTTTGAACTAAAAAACTTAAAGGATAATAATTGAAGGATACCAATTATAAACTTGAAATCAATTATAAGTTTGAAATAAATTTTGAAACCAATATAGATACCAATTTGTAAAATAATTTTGATATCAATTGAACATTTACATGAGACCAATTGAATAGATAATAAAAGTTCATGATATCAATTTGAAACTCTAAATAATTTAAAATATAGATACCAATTGCAATAATTGATACCAATAGAAAATATGAACAATTTTTAAAAGAAAATATTTTTCTCAAAAAAGTATGAAAAATATCAATTTAACGTCAAAGAATTTCTCTCCCTTCTTGAAACAACCATATAACTAATGTATAAGCTTATAAAAAATATACTAATTTATTTGAAATGAAATCAAGCTTAGTGTTGGCCCAAAGGCCATTAGCCCTAGTTTTGATGATAACATAACATAGGGAGCTGATCCTCTAAGAACGGTTTTCACAGATTTCTGTGAGAACTTTCACGTGGGTCGTCAGATCTGATAGATCAAATCAAATAAAACTAGATCTCTATCAGATCCGACGGCCCACACGAAAGTTCTCACGTGAATTCGTGAGAACCGTTCTTAGGGGATCAACTCACACATAACATATGTAATTATGTTTTTAACAATCTTGTTTAACAAAGTTTCTGGTTAACTCTTTATTACATTCAGCTCCATCACAAGACTCATATGTTTGGAAGCCAAGAAAATGTAAATTCCAGAGCCTAAACACATAGAAGAGCTCAAGAATAAAGTATACAAGAGAAAACTATATCAAGATTTGTATTTTGCTTTTTGCATTTTAGATAGGATTTATAGTCGTTTGTTAAAACCAAGATGATATGGGTTGATAGGTTTTGGGATTGATGCACACACACACACTTCTTTTGTATTCTTAGAGTGTTTTATAAAGAGTTCAAGACTATTCTCTTTGTCATTTTTAAAATCAAGTTTTGAAAAAATGAGTTTCGAAAAAACTGGGTTTTCGATTCAGAAAAGAGTTTTTACAAAATATAGTTCTAACTTTATTTTGTGTTCATCTATGAACACACATTGGTTCTATTAAGTCCCTAGAACTCTATTTTGTGTTTAAAGATCAAAAGTTATTTTATCGAAAAAAGACTGATTTCAAAAAGATTTCAATATCTCGCTTTTGGCACTTAGTCGGTCGACCGTAGGCAGAGCAAATTTTCTCTATCAATCGAACGAGCGATTTACCGATGTGCACCAAAATGCACTATGGTCGACCGGGTGATTGACCGACTGCAAGAGCTTTGCTCTCGGTTGGGTCCGGTCGACCGCCCCGATCGACTGGCTCTCTGGTTGGGAATAACAATCGACCGACCGGTTGATCGCTATCCCCAGCGGTAGAAAATCTGACCGTTGGAGGTCGACCGGCCGGTCAACTGACAGAGGGATTTTCTTTTAATTTTTCCCAATGGTGATTGAGGTTCACCTCACATGAGAATACATAACTTAGAACGTTTTAAACAGTAGTGTAAGGTGCTCAATTCTTCCGCTATAGCAAGTGGCTATGCGGGTCGTGATCCACAAGGAGGGACTAGCGATGGAAGCTTTTTAGTAAATTCTCTTTTAGATTACAAAGAATGGTTAAACTTCTTCTTTTAGTTCTTGTATAGAAAAAGAGAAAAAGAGTTAAAGTTAATTTAGGAAGAAAGTGGAAGATAGAGAAGGTGGAGAAAATGAAAGTGGATATGTACAAAGAAATTGAAAAAGATTGAAAGAAATTTGAAAGATTGTGGTGTTGGTAATTTACACTAAAATTAAAAGAAAAAAAACTAAAACCTAAAAAAGTTACTTACCTCTTCGACGCCTGGTTACCTTTGACCCGTATCGACGATGTAACTTTGCTTGAAGGGGAGCGAAGTATGACAAATAGGATCTTGGCCATTCCTGTATTACACTATGAATTGAAGGGGCAAGCTACACTACCATAGAAATGGATATCCATCACCATAAGCCATCAACGTTACTTGCAAGGGCAAGACAGCTTCGAAACTATCAGTTTCATTTAGATCCACAAACACAGGAGAGGAAAGTAAATGAAAATAAAAGTAAAGAAGAAAAAGAAACCTCGATTCAATTCAAATAATAATGAAAGAAAAGATCACTTACACTGGTGTTACCTTCAGTACAAGCTTGCTCTCATTCTTCCATAAAAGTATCCTCTCCTCTCAGTTACATAAAGAAAATAAAAATTACATGAAAGAAAATAAAAAACCTAAGTTACAAACTACAAATTAGCCTAAATTCTACTCTCTGCTTGGTCCTTCTCCTTTAGCCTTTGAGATTGCAGGTATTTATAGAAGAAATGCAGAGGGTAGATGAGTATAAAGATAAGAAAAGCTGGCTATTTCTGAATTTGAATTCTCCCCTTATCTCCAAACTTGATTTGATGTGGATTTTCAATTCTTATCTGTAACTTATTGGCGTATTGATTGCTAAATATAACTTATCAAATGATAGAATTAAAAATAATGATAAACTTAAGAGTTGTAGCCATTTAAGTCCTCTTTCTAGATCATCTTGAATCATCAGATTTGAGTTCTGATAGCGAAAGTTATGATTCAAATACTAAACTATATTCAGTCAGAATCTGAGTTAAAATTGCTTCATCTCATGTATTGATCTTCTCTCTATCCATTTATCCCTTTGGATTTGGACTCTGTATTTGACGTTATTCTCAGTTGATCTTTAGCTTTAACCATTTAATTCACCAAAAACTAAATTTAACCAACTGAATTTAGGATCAACCTCCTCTAACTAAATAGATCTAGTTAAATCTGAATTTAACTGATATTTATTTGATTTTATCCTCTTTCTCCCCATGATTATCCTCTGCAAAATAGACATTGAAGATAAGAAATTTAGCAGATTTATTACATGATAAATATGGATATGTAATAAAAAATAATGCAATAAATGTGTGCAATCACACCCTCGCACCTATCTTTTGCTCGTCCTCGATCAAAATAACAAAACTAAACCAAAGATTATTAGACCACTTTCGCAGGTCATGTGATTGCACTGAGCTTGTGCAACAAGCCGTTAAAACTCTAAGTTAACCCTAAAGGACGAGTTTTTCTCGTGAGGGTTTTCAGTGGATTGCACCCATAAAATCCATAAAGAAAGAGAAAAATGTTAATATTTTGAAAACACATTTTGAAAAAATATTTAAAATATTATTGTAAGATTTAAGTAATCTATAATTTATAGGAAAACCGAATTTTTCATTCCTAAACTCAGTCTCTATTCAAAAATTTGTTATCAATCAAAATAAGGAGTCAAATTGTGCTTCTCATCTAGTCTATTACTTTATCCTAAATCATATGCACCTTCGTGACCGTGAAGTTTTGAGTAAGGGTTCTTTAACTCTAACTCTTATACCTTATTTATATATATATTTATTTTATTTTTGGAGATATTATTCCTTAGTTCTATTAGGCTTTCTAATCTGCCCATGTAACGAGCCTTTAATCGGTGACTCCCAAACCAAACGTTCTTAGGGCACCGGGTGAGAAAATAAACCCAAGGACTTAAGGACTCGAGCAAATAAGGCCACAAAACTAAGGATTTTATTATATGAACCACTTTTAGGCGTTAATACTTATGCTTTATGAGGCACAAATACTCAGCTTAATTAGAGGATTTTTATAGATATATATATTTTTTCTTTTTTTTCTTTTTTTCAAACTTATCTAATCATATTTTGTATAAATACCAAGGCTTACTTAGGCCAAAGCACCTAGCTAATCAATAATTAGATTTGTTTATTTTTCATAGATATACATATATATTTTTATAAGGCATAAGAATCTTTATTTTTGAACTCTAAGTGTATAAGTGTATAAAGTGCGCATATTTCATCAAGGCAAAGATCAAAACTAAATTACTTTGACAAATTATCTTCCTAACCTTAAAAATCAAACAAATAATCTTATTTTGATCAAGTATAAGAAATCCTAATTATGATTATCCTATTCCTTAAAATTGACTTAATTTCTTACAAAAAATATGTCAAAATATTGTTTCTATTTTCAAAAAGTTTTTTTAAAAGTAAAGAAAATGTTAATAATATTTTTTTGTGTTTTTTAAAAAGGAAAACCTAAGTTATGTTAGAACCCTCCCCCACACCTATCTCATGCATTGTCCTCAATGAATGAATTAATACATAGATGCATAAAAAAGAAGAAAGGGAAGGAAAATATTACCTTAAGGTGGTGGTTCCGGTAGTGGTCTGATTAGTCCACGAAATGCGCTCCAATCGAATTTGCATGGAGTTCGGAGGAACCCACCAGAAACCTCTCTAATATAACCCACTAAAATGACATATATTTGAATGATTTTTATTAAAAAAATTTACCCCATCTAATTTTCAAATTTTACAAATAATTTCGGAATCAATTTTATTAATAACCTTGTCCCAAAATGGAGTGTAAAAAGATGGAATGATTGACTTGGACTTAGGAAGTACGGGAACTAATACCGACTCAGAAAAGTGGTTTAAGTCAAGTAAAAGTTCAGGAGTCGAGATTGGTTCAGGATGTGGGTCCAAATCAAAAAGTTAAAACTCAAGTCCACATTCATTTCCCAACAACGGAATGTGACTTAATATTGGTGATTCAAGTTCAAGAATGACAGGTGTGGGAATCAAAACTGACTCTAAAATATTACTTAAGTTGGGTAACAAAACAGGAGTCAATATTAATTTAGGAATTTGAACTGGATCACAAATTGAAGAATTTAGGTCACATTTCTCATTGAGTTCAATTTCATAAAAATGAGAACTTGCCAATTTGTCAATGTGACTTTCAAAAGTATGAAATTGGTCAAGTTTAATATGATGATCATAAAAGATTAGCGATTCAGTTTCATGATGAATTGGTATAGGATCTAATGTTGACTCGGAAAAAAATTGAAATTAGGTGAAGACACCGAAGTCATTATTGAATTAGGAAGTAGAATTGAATCACCAAGTTGAGGTTCAGGATCATATTCATTCTCAAGTTCAATTTCAAAAAAGGGATAACTTGCCAAACTGTCAATGTCATTTTCAAAATTTGGAGTTTGAGAAAGTTCAAATGGGTGTGCTGAAATGGAATCTTGTTTTCCAAAACAACATGATTCTTCGGCTCTAACAGAATAGTTAGCGACATCAGAAATGGTCAAACGGTAAGAATGGATAATTTGGACCATCATATCTATGTCATGATTACTAGCGATTTGAGCCGAGTCATGGCTTCAAGCATCTTTTCATAGTCGATTGATTCATTGTTTTGTTGCGATTGGACTTGAAAAGATGAAGTTTTGTTTTGGAATTTGTGATAAAATTGTGAGTCCGTCAAATTTTGTGATTGTTGCTTGGACTCACGCAAACTCATTTTCAAGATTGATGGTTTTTTATTTTGAACCGGTGGAACTGAGTATGAATCTTTGAAATATTGTGGACAAGGTGGATAAGGAGGACAAGTTGGTTGAAAATTGAACTCAGGGGAGGTGAATCCCCATTGACTCTGTGAAGAGTTGAAATTATTTTGAAAATTATGGTCATAAGATTAGGGGAATGGGTTATGTTGATTCGGATAAGATCAAACCGGCTCACTAGGTTGGTTAAAGTTATGATATGCCGGGTTGGTAATATCCGAAAAAGAGGTTGGGGTGTAATATGGATTACCATTAAAATTAGAAAAATTATTGTTATAAACCATATCACACAGGAAATGTTAAACACAAACAATAAAAAATAAACAAATAAGCAAACAAATAAAAAGAAAAAAAATTCTAAACTAAGTTAGGGTAGACCTTAGACCTAGACGACTCCTAACTGGTTAAACTGTCCACGGGGGGTATGTTGTTGAATCTGACTACAAGTTAATCAGTCAGGTAGGGGCAAGATTGGTGGGAGGTATCCGCGCAGAAGCGATGGGCCTAATTAAGCAAAACTGCCAGCCTTCGGGGTTTCGCCTCTCATTCTCCAACCTTAGACACCGATTTGACAAAAGTCAAATTCAAATCAACTTCCCCCTTAGGTCAGTCTCCTATTTAAATCCGAGATGTCCCTAGGGCCAACGTCTATTCAGTTTTAGTTAGGCTTGGGTTAGTGAGTGAGGAGATTATTTGTGGGCTAAGGGAGGGTAATGACTTCTCCACCTTATCTTGTTTATAGGACAAGCCCTTAAATCAATTTAGTGTAATGTACAAGTATATAGAAAAAAGTAACACTCATGCAATATTTCATACAAGAATGAACCTTATACTAAATGCTATGCACACATACCTTGGCTCCAGCCCTTTTCAACAGTAAATAGAAAATATAATGAAATGAACACGTGCCTAAATACAAAGTCTAAATCATTTTTAGCATTTACAATCAAATTTTTACTGTTGTGTTAGAAATGTATATACAGTGAGTCAAATAAGAAAATAAATGCTACAGAGATTAAACTATGCAATTCAGCCAACCTACAAAAAATACAGGTTAGTAGTTCACTCAGATTGCCATAGGAATGTAGCAAATCTGAGGGATTCTGGGCTCTACTTTCTTAAGCAGAGTCCAGGGCCACTTATATGTCCACTGTAGAAAAAATTCTTTGTTGTTAAATCTGAACACCAAAAATAAAGAAGAAAGTTAACCAAAAATGAAAATCTAAAAAGAGAATAACTTACCATCCCTCCCGGCAACGACGCCAAAATTTGATTGAGGTTCACCTGCACACGAGAATGTAGAATTTCAAAATGTTTAAAACAGTAGTGCAAGGTGCTCAATTCTACCGCTATAGCAAGTGGCTATGCGGGTCGTGATCCACAAGGAGGGACTAGCGATGGAAGGTTTTTAGTAAGTTCTCTTTTACGTTACAAAGAATGGTTAAAGTTCTTCTTTTAGTTCTTGTAAAGAAAAAGAGAAAAAGAGTTAAAGTTAAGTTAGGAAGAAAGTGGTAGATAGAGAAGGTAGAGAAAATGAAAGTGAATATGTACAAAGAAATGGAAAAAGATTGAAAGAAATTTGGAAGATTGTGGTGTTGGCAATTTACACTAAAATTAAAAGAAAAAAACTAAAACATAAAAAGTTACTTACCTCTTCGACGCCTGGTTACCTTTGACCCGTATCGACGATGTACCTTTGCTTGAAGGCGAGCGAAGTATGACAAATAGGATCTTGGCCATTCCTATATTACACTATGAATTGAAGGGGCAAGCTACACTACTATAGAAATGGATATCCATCATCATAAGCCATCAACGGCACTTGCAAGGGCAAGACAACTTCGAGACTATCGGTTTCATTTGGATCCACAGACACAGAAGAGGGAAGTAAACGAAAACAAGAGTAAAGAAGAAAAAAAAATCTCGATTCGATTCAAAGAAAAGATTACTTATACTGGTGTTACTTTTAGTACAAGCTTGCTCTCATTCTTCCATGAAAGTATCCTCTCCTCTCAGTTACATAAAGAAAATAAAAATTACATGAAAGAAAATAAAAAACCTAAGTTACAAATTATAAATTAGCCTAAATTCTACTCTCTACTTGATCCTTCTCCTTTTGGCTTTGAGATTGCAGGTATTTATAGAAGAAATGCAGAGGGTAGAGGAGTATGAAGATAAGGAAGCTGGCTATTTCTGAATTTAAATCCTCCCCTTATCTTCAAACTTGATTTGATATAGATATTCAGTTCTGATCTGTAGCTTATTTGAAAAACACCTAGAGGGGGGGTGAATAGGTGTAAGTGCTAATCTAGTGAACTTAATGCAAACTAAGTGTGCTAAATGCGGAAGCTAAAACAATCTTACAAGAACACTTAGTACAATCCAACAAGTGTTGCCGAATTCCCCTTGCGAGGCTCTGGACAAGCACCTCTTGATTCCCCTTGAATGGGTTGAGGTTGCTATATGAAGCTCTTGTTGGATGAGTATAAGTGTTGCACACACACAAGCAATCCAAGCATATACAATATATAACAATATGAATAATATGCAAGGTGCAAATGCAAGCAAGTATGAATATGCTCAATCCCACGCAAATATATATGATGCAATGAATGAATGATGCTTGCACAAATATAAGAGAGTAGAGTTGAGAGTAATTGGATCAAACGCAAACACACAAATTTGTTTCGAGGTTCGAGCCCCTAGCTCTACTTCCCCGCCTACACCACCGTGTAGGATTTCCCAATCCACTATAGGAGTACCAAACTCCTCTCTCAACCGTACAAAACCACCGAGGCTATACAACACACAATCCACCTCTACCGAAGAGGGATACGGCCCGTAGCCAACAACCACAAATACCTCTACCTAAGAGGCTCACAAACCAATCACCCGATCACCTCTACCGAAGAGGGATTCACAAATAAAAGGGTGGTTACAACAAGTGGTTCCAAAACCACAAACTCTCTTTTCTTTCTCTTTTCTTTCTTTTCCACAAAAACAAAGATCCTAATAGTTTAGGATAGAAGATAGCTCAAGTGTGGAAACTAGGTGTGTTTGGAAAACAAGCAACAAAGAAAACACTTGGGAAATTCTTATAAAAGATGGAGAATGAAAACCAATACAAATATCCCAAATTCCTATTTCTTTGATTTTTCCAAAAACCCAAAACAATAAAGATTAGAAGTATAAAGCCCAAAAACTCTTTTTAAAACTCTTTTAAAACACTTCAGAAACTGCAATTTTTCTCTTGTAAAAACCTTAACCAAAATCTCAAATGAATGGGGTTTATATAGGCCAAAACAGAAAACTAGCCGTTAGGCTGATGTGGCATTTTTGACAGCCACCGGTCGACCGGCCCGGTCGACCGCCAACGGTCGAAATTATGACCGTTGGGAGATTCGGTCGACTGCCAGTCGACCGACCAACAGAAGGAAACACAGTTTCCTTCTATCGGTCGACCGACCCAGTCGACCGACAAGATACAGAGAGCAGACTCTCTATATCGGTCGACTGGGTCCGTGTCCCGGTCGACCGACGGACATGCACAGCCTGTGCATGTCCCGGCAGAGCAGCCGGTCGACTGCCGGTCGACCGGTCTGCCTGGAAAACTGTTTTTCTGGGCAGATTTTGAGATAGAAAATTTTGTAAAAAATATTTTAACACTTGTAAAAATTCCACAAAAATATGTTTTATCATTTTACTTGATAACTAAACTTGTGATAAAAATTTCAAGACATATATCAAACATATCAATTCATTTTTGTGTCTTGCCAATTTTATCAAAAATAAAACTTGTATTTTTATCAAACTAGATTTTTCCAAAACATGAATAGGAATGTCAAAATAAGTTTGTCTATAAGTTAAGCATGTATGTATAACTAGAAAACATCTACTATACATATTAATCATGAAAACTTGTTTTGAACAAACTATTCATGAAATCAATATCAAAAACCAACCCATGTGTATTTTGTGCACTTGAGCATATCAACTAAACTAAGCTTTACAAATGGATCTACAAGTCACTAAACTAAACCTATGGATACCTAAGTCTTCTTGACGATCTTCATCTTCAAGTAGACTAGCTCCCAAACGCGATCCACCGAGTGCAAATGTATGATCTTTAAGCTTTGGCACCGGAATCACCATGATAAGCTTCC
The DNA here is from genome assembly GCA_038442645.1 of Agave tequilana. NCBI lineage: Eukaryota > Viridiplantae > Streptophyta > Magnoliopsida > Asparagales > Asparagaceae > Agave > Agave tequilana. The sequence goes on along the minus strand of JAVJIF010010536.1, from coordinate 13,378 downwards.
AAACATCTTGTTGAAGCTAATCACCAACACTAATAACCTGCTAATGATCTGAAACTTAGAAACACAAGATTATTAGTAAACATAACTACATGAGTGAGTCATCATCAAAACTAGAGTGGAAGGCCTTTGGGCCAACAATCTCCCCCTTTTTGATGATGACAAAACTCATGGAGTTATATATGCATGGATTAAAGTTAAGCTTCAAGGAAGCTCCCCCTTAACTCATGCATAAACAAAATAACCAATGAATATGCAATGAATGACAATGCATGAACAATATTAAACATGTTATAGCTCTAGATACCAAAGAAGTAAAACAAACTCTAAGCTCTAGATACCAATAACATAAACAACAATAATATAAACAACATTTTCTTACTAAAACAAATACATGCATATAACAAAAATCATGCATATAATAAAAACCAAATTCTTCTCCAAAATACTTCTCCCCCTTTTTGTCAATCATCAACAAAAGGGGTAAATAGCAAAATCAAACATTTTTTTTTTTTTTTGTAATTCTTAAAGCAAATACATGCATACAAAGACATGCATATAAGCTACAAAAATCTTCTCCCCCTTTTTGTCCTAATCAAGGAACCAATAAAGGGTAAAAAAAAATATAAAAACAAATTTTCTCCCCCTTTTTGTCAAAAACAAAAAGATCAAGAAGGGGTAATCCAAAACAAATATGATACCAATTCAAGATATGACAATAAGGTGCATATTGATACCAAATGAAATAAACAAAGATGAATAAATGTTATATGCTATATATATTCATGAAGAGGAAGACGCTAAGTTAGCTTCCCTACACATATGCATTACATGAAGGAGGAATGTGAAGCCCTAATTCACATAACACACATTATGTAATGAATAAGAGGAGATGTGAAGCTCCCCCTACACACGTGTACCATATAAAGAAAAGATGTTAAGCTTTTCAATACACAATACACTCAACATGAATTTATATACATATAGGCAATGTAAATCAAAAGTATATCTATTTTTCTTAAACAAAATCTTGAGATACCAATTAACAATACTCAACATAAACATCTTGATATCTTTAAGAGAAATATGTTCTTTTAACCATATGATACCAATTTGAAAGTAATTGAAAGTAATTTTAACATAAAGCAAGGGAGTGGGAATCAAATACCAATTGAAAGACAACATCAAATTTTCTCCCCCTTTATGAAATACCAACTAAACATATGCATAAGCTTATTTTAAGATACAAATTGAAAACAATCAATCATTAGAAATTTTCAAGCTTAGCATTAAGATGTATATGTATGAAAGTAATAGATACCAATTGAAATTGATACCATAGGATAGAAAGCATACATACATACATAAAACATATATGAGTATACAAGAAGGATCAAAAATTGATACCAATTGAAAAATGTTCAAAGATACCAATTTAAAGAATAAGGTCAAGTGTATCTCATATTATCACAATAAGGAATACGAACAAGTTAAATGAAAAGTTCTGTTAACTAGTACGAAATCCTTCAAGCAAGAAATAAATACAAGTCATTTTTCATAAAAATGAAATCCACATGATAATCAACACTCTATTCAATTAAGTATGAAAAGGTCTCATGAAAACAAAGCATGACCAATTAATAGGTGTGAGTGTACAAGTAAAGTGTGGAGATCACAATCATGAAAATTGTTCAATTAAGTTCAAGTATTCCTTAAAACAAGAAATCATCAAATATTTAATCTTCTAGATATATGTATGTCTAATACAAGCTAAAGTATACATACATATCCAAAATACAAACGAGTCCACAAGTATATATGCATGAAGGCACGTGGCTCAAAAGGATGTATATGTATAAGATTAGTTTGAACTAGGTAGACATATACATGAAGTCAAATATAAACACATGAAAAACATGAAAATCTCAATTTTCATTTAAAATCAAATTCATTTCAAGGTATATGTATGATTTGTCAAACAATAAGTATACATACATATCCCTAAACACAATTGAGTCCATAATAGATATTTGCATGAGGGGCAAATGACTCAAGGGGTATACATGTATATCTTAATGTTTGGCAAGTTAAACATATACATGAAGTAAAAACTCATAATCATAAGATAAATACAAAAATTGAATACAAGTTTAAAAATGTACGAATCATCAAACTAGACTATATTCACACATCTAATGGGAACAACCAAGCATTCAATCCAAAACATATATAGATTTGTTTGTAGCCCATTCTATGTGCAAGTATAAATCCTAGTCTTAATGAGAACTAACATCTAAACATGTAATCAAATCATTAAGTACAATACAAACACGAATATCATTTTGCTAAAACAAAACACGTAAATTCATCAAAATTCTTTTATTTTGTGAACCAACTTCTAGGTATATGTATGATCCATCCAAATCTAACGATATACATACATATCCCAACTATAAACGAGTCTATTAAAAATATTTGCATTGAAGGCAAAAGACTCATGGGTATACATGTATATTTATTAGGTTTGAATTTAAAATACATATACATGAAGTAGAATCATAAAAATAGGTATGACAAGTATAAACTAAGAAATCATCAAAACTAGCCTATACTTGTGCACATAGTGGGTACAAATGAGCATGAAGAGCAAAACATATATAAGTCAATTTGTTCTCACTAAGTGTACATGTATACATGCAAGTTTTGATAAGATCTACATTTAAACATGTATATACCACAAGAAGCACAAAACACATATAAAACATCATGATACAACTAAAACATGAATCAAACGTTCAAATGATCAATATGTATATGCATATGCATAAGATCTAGGATATACATATTAGATCAAAAATGAGATCACACAAATATAAATCTATATTGAGCATGGGTGTCTCTAAACAACTAAGCATGTATATCACTAATCAAATGAACATGATATAACATAGTGAACATTAAACAATGACATGCTATAACACAAATGATATGAACATGTAATCAATGAACAATTAAAACATGTTATAATCATAAATAGGGAGTTAGGAATTGTTACCAAAAGCCTAGAAGGCAACCTTCCTAGTCTCCTAAACATGGTGGTCCTTTCCACCAAATCATCCCTTGAAAGTGATGCATCCAATTGATTTCCTTTAAGTACGGAACGCATCCACTCCAAGGTGCCATCACTCTCACGTCATGTGAGAGTCCACACCTACATCATAAATTGGAGGGGTGTCTTTGGTACCCATCTCTTATTGGGTCCATGGGGGTTAGTCTCTTCTCTAACCCAAACAAATTTATTTTTATTTGCTAAATTGTTAACATGTAATCTATCAAAACAAAATTTAGCAAGATGGCCTTTTCGACCACAATGTGTACAAGTGTACACATGAGCATACGTGTGATGGTGTCCGTGTGGAGCATGTGTATGCCGTGGAGGGTGTGCATGCATAAAAGATGGAACTTGTTTCTTTCGAAGCAAAGTTTCCAATCGTGTATGGTTCATGGCACATTGGCTCATAGTGGAGCCCAAACAATCTACCTTCTTCTTAAGCAAACAAATATCATCATTGATTCTAGAAGAAAAGGTACATGCATTACGTAGACTAGATGATGAGGCTACATTAGCATGGCAAACATGTGCATCAATCTTATTTTGCAAAACAATATTCTTATTCAAACAAGCATTCAAATCATTTGAAATAGAAATAATTTTGTTTTTCAAAGCAACATTCTCTTTTAAAATAAATTCTACTTTTGAAGTCAAATTTTCATTTTTCTTCAAAAGAACATGGCAATCATTTTTATTTTCAAAAAGTTATTTTCTTTTAGAGCAAAGTCTAATTGAGATCTCAATGAATCCCTTTCATTATAGACCTCAACCTTCTCTTGCAAAACACAATCAAGTCTAGAATGCAAACTTTTATTTTCTTTTTCAATGTCTAGACTTTTCTTTTTCAAAAGCTTATATTTTTCTATTAGCTTTTCACATACAATTGAAAGTTCTTCATTTAAAGCATGGGGATCAATATGATCATTAGAAGAACTAGAACAAGCATCATCACTATCTAAGTGGGATTCCGAAAGTACCTCAAGGGAGTCATTCCCTTGAACCATGAAGCATTGTGACTCGGAGTCTCCACTAGATTCCTCTTCCTTTTGGATTTGCACTTGAAGCTCGGAGGTGGTGGTTGTGGTTGTCAATAGATTCCACACTGCAAAAGCGGAATCAATATTAGAAACATGTAAAAGATATTCTTTTGAAAGTGTGCTTCTAATAGCCTCTAGGGCAAGTGCATTGGCCCCTATATGATCACCATTACCAAGATAGCATTTCTTGGTAGCGGCAAGATATGCATGTAAACCTAGGGTTTGTAGGTAAATGGACATCCTAGTCTTCCAAACAAGAATGTTGGAAGCATCATACATAGGTGGGGTCATGAAGTCCATGGTAAACTATATGTGTGCAATCAACAAATGCAAATAAGATTAGCAAGCAAATGGATCTCACTCCTAGGATGTTAAGCCTAAGTATCGGAGCGTTAGGCTCTGATACCAATTGAAAAACACCTAGAGGGGGGGTGAATAGGTGTAAGTGCTAATCTAGTGAACTTAATGCAAACTAAGTGTGCTAAATGCGGAAGCTAAAACAATCTTACAAGAACACTTAGTACAATCCAACAAGTGTTGCCGAATTCCCCTTGCGAGGCTCTGGACAAGCACCTCTTGATTCCCCTTGAATGGGTTGAGGTTGCTATATGAAGCTCTTGTTGGATGAGTATAAGTGTTGCACACACACAAGCAATCCAAGTATATACAATATATAACAATATGAATAATATGCAAGGTGCAAATGCAAGCAAGTATGAATATGCTCAATCCCACGCAAATATATATGATGCAATGAATGAATGATGCTTGCACAAATATAAGAGAGTAGAGTTGAGAGTAATTGGATCAAACGCAAACACACAAATTTGTTTCGAGGTTCGAGCCCCTAGCTCTACTTCCCCGCCTACACCACCGTGTAGGATTTCCCAATCCACTATAGGAGTACCAAACTCCTCTCTCAACCGTACAAAACCACCGAGGCTATACAACACACAATCCACCTCTACCGAAGAGGGATACGGCCCGTAGCCAACAACCACAAATACCTCTACCTAAGAGGCTCACAAACCAATCACCCGATCACCTCTACCGAAGAGGGATTCACAAATAAAAGGGTGGTTACAACAAGTGGTTCCAAAACCACAAACTCTCTTTTCTTTCTCTTTTCTTTCTTTTCCACAAAAACAAAGATCCTAATAGTTTAGGATAGAAGATAGCTCAAGTGTGGAAACTAGGTGTGTTTGGAAAACAAGCAACAAAGAAAACACTTGGGAAATTCTTATAAAAGATGGAGAATGAAAACCAATACAAATATCCCAAATTCCTATTTCTTTGATTTTTCCAAAAACCCAAACAATAAAGATTAGAAGTATAAAGCCCAAAAACTCTTTTTAAAACTCTTTTAAAACACTTCAGAAACTGCAATTTTTCTCTTGTAAAAACCTTAGCCAAAATCTCAAATGAATGGGGTTTATATAGGCCAAAATAGAAAACTAGCCGTTAGGCTGATGTGGCATTTTTGACAGCCACCGGTCGACCGGCCCGGTCGACCGCCAACGGTCGAAATTATGACCGTTGGGAGATTCGGTCGACTGCCAGTCGACCGAACCAACAGAAGGAAACACAGTTTCCTTCTATCGGTCGACCGACCCAGTCGACCGACAAGATACAGAGAGCAGACTCTCTATATCGGTCGACTGGGTCCGTGTCCCGGTCGACCGACGGACATGCACAGCCTGTGCATGTCCCGGCAGAGCAGCCGGTCGACTGCCGGTCGACCGGTCTGCCTGGAAAACTGTTTTTCTGGGCAGATTTTGAGATAGAAAATTTTGTAAAAAATATTTTAACACTTGTAAAAATTCCACAAAAATATGTTTTATCATTTTACTTGATAACTAAACTTGTGATAAAAATTTCAAGACATATATCAAACATATCAATTCATTTTTGTGTCTTGCCAATTTTATCAAAAATAAAACTTGTATTTTTATCAAACTAGATTTTTCCAAAACATGAATAGGAATGTCAAAATAAGTTTGTCTATAAGTTAAGCATGTATGTATAACTAGAAAACATCTACTATACATATTAATCATGAAAACTTGTTTTGAACAAAACTATTCATGAAATCAATATCAAAAACCAACCCATGTGTATTTTGTGCACTTGAGCATATCAACTAAACTAAGCTTTACAAATGGATCTACAAGTCACTAAACTAAACCTATGGATACCTAAGTCTTCTTGACGATCTTCATCTTCAAGTAGACTAGCTCCCAAACGCGATCCACCGAGTGCAAAGGTATGATCTTTAAGCTTTGGCACCGGAATCACCATGATAAGCTTCCAAACATCTTGTTGAAGCTAATCACCAACACTAATAACCTGCTAATGATCTGAAACTTAGAAACACAAGATTATTAGTAAACATAACTACATGAGTGAGTCATCATCAAAACTAGAGTGGAAGGCCTTTGGGCCAACATTATTGGCGTATTAATTGCTAAATATAACTTATCAAATGATAGAATTAGAAATAATGATCAACTTAAGAGTTGTAGCACTTTAAGTCCTCTTGCTGGATCATCTTGAATCATCAGATTTGAGTTTTGGTAGCGAAGTTATGATTCAAGTACTAAAATATATCCAGCCAAAATCTGAGTTAAAATTACTTCATCTCATCTATTGATATTCTCTCTATCCATTTATCCCTTTGGATTTGGACTCTGTATTTGACGTTATCCTCGGTAGATCTTTAACTTTAACTACTTGATTCACCAAAAACTGAATTTAACCAACTGGATTTGGGATCATTCTCCTCTAACCAAATAGATCTAGTTAAATCTGAATTTAACTGATATTATTTGATTTTATCCTCTTTCTCCCTATGATTATCTTCTACAAAATAGACATTTAAGATAAAAAATTTAGCATATTTATTACATGATAAATGTGAATTGTAATAAAGAATAATGCAATAAATGTGTGCAATTAAATGGCTATATCTGTTTTGTCTTTTTCTGGGCCTTTTCCCAATGACTCTTTTGGGTTTCTACTCATGTTTTTGTAAAATCACCTAGAGGGGGGTGAATAGGTGATGGCTAATCTAATGGTCACTAAATACCCAATAATGCGGAATTAAAAACTATTAAGACCTAAACAAACTATTTAAACTAAACACCACGTATAACACAAGAGTGTAGCCGAATTCCCCGTGAAGGGCTCTGGATTAACTCCTCTAGATTCCCCTAGATAAGGGTTGAGGTGCCGCGTTGGCTCTCTTGGTTAAATACAAGTGTTAGCAAACAAACCCAAGCATATACAATATGAGCACACAATATATCAAGCATATAAGTGAAATGACAATAATAGCATGCAAGATATAAACAAGAGACAAAGAGAGAGAAAGTGAGCAATCGCAAACACAAGGGATTTGTTTCGAGTTCGAGCACACTTGCTTTACATCCCCGCCTTCGACACACGAAGGATTTTCACTATAATCGATCCCCCGGATCACTCGGCACCGCAACACCTACAAGCGCTCGGACTCCCTAATCCGTACACACCGCAAGCCCACAAGCTCGCCAGGCCGCACCTCAAACAACAAGTTCGCACCCGAACTCGAAACACCGCGGACACACACGTCCGCCTCCTCAAAGTACTTTGGTGATCACAACTCTTGATCACCTAAAATCCTCTCACAAAAAACACTCATATAGAATGAATATGTCAATGAGTTGCTCAAGTGTTTGTGAGAAAACAAGGATGAGAATGGTGGAGGAAAAACTCAAGAAAATCACTTTTAAAAACACTCTTGATAAACTCCCCTTTTGATTGGAAGTATTAGCTCTCAATTTAGTGGAGAAAACTCTTTTAATGAAGTAGGAAAAACTGGCTCAAAACCCACTAAAAAATCTTAAATCAAAACAGCCCCCAAATGTCCCAATTTATAGAGCTAGAGAAACTAGCCGTTGTGGTCTGACAGAGCTGTCGGTCGACCAGCCGGTCGACCGCCAACGGTCAGAAATCTCCCCGTTGGAGCTTCGGTCGACCGGCCGGTCCGACCGAGTCCTCTGGAACAGAGAGCAGTTTCTCTGTCGGTCGACCGCTCACGCTCGGTCGACCGGGGTTTTCCAGAGAGCAACAAGCTCTCTGGCGGTCGACCGGGTCGGTCGACCGGCCCTCCAGTGCACAAAGGCATGCACGTCTGTGCACGTCGGTCGACTGACCCAGTCGACCGACGTTCAACTTCGGTCGACCGGTCGGTCGACCGGCTGAAGCCTGGAAACAGAAAACTGGTATTAAAAGTTGGTCGTTTTGGCTTAAATAAAATCCCATAAAAATTGAAAAATCTACAAAAATAGTTTTACCAATATACTTTGATAAACAACCATACTTACACAAGATCAAGGCATGTTACAAATGATTTGGACTATTTTTGTAACTTGGAAAAATTGGCTCAAATGAAAAACATATTTTCAAAACTTGATTTTTCCAAACTTTCTCCAAATACAAAATAAGATATTTAAACTCATTTGAAGCATAGAGTGTATGGATATGATCCACTACACAAACATGGTGAAATATCTATGTTTTTTGACATTAAGCTCTAAAATTGGTTTTGGTTAAAAACATGTAAACTTTGAATACCAAATACCAACTTGTATTTTCTAAAATAGAAAATCTTTTGTAAAAACAAAACTATTAAGAGTGTGTGTGTATATTGTACTTGAGCAATCCACCAACTATTCTATCCTTATACATTTTATTCTAAAAATAAAATCTTTTAAAACAAACCTAGACTCAAGTCTTCATCTTCTTGAAGTCTTCACTTGAAGCCTTCTTGACTTGGTCCAAAACACGATCCAATGGCTCTTGGATCAAACCGTGCTAGCTCCAAAACTTGACTTCAAATCCTTTGTTGAAGCTATGCACCTACTAAGATCTTGATCATAAATCTGTCACTAATTAAACACAAGATCATTAGTACTATAACTACATGAGTGATCATCATCAAAACTAGAGTGATGGGCCTCCCCCTTTTTTGATGATGACAAAACTCATGAAGTTATGTATGCATGGATTAATTAAAGCTTCAAAGAAGCTCCCCTTAACTCATGCATCACAAATAAGCAATTGGATAATTGACAATGAAGCACATAAACATGTATGCAAATGTATGGAGATAAAATAAATCAAATTCTTTTCCTCCTATTTGCAAAACAAAACATATATGCATTAACACAAATACTACTCTCCCTTAAAGCAAGGAAATATGCATATATCTCAAAATACTTCTCCCCCTTTTTGTCAATCATCAACAAAGGGGTTAAAGTAAAAATAAAATAATCAAATTTTTCTCCCCCTTTTTGTCATAAACAAAGAGATCAATAAGGGTGAACACAAATCAATAAATAGTTATATGCGATATACATTCATGAAGAGGAAGACGTTAAGTTAACTTCCCTATACATATGCATTACATGAAGAAGAGATGATAAGCCCCAATTCATATAACACATATTATGTAATGAGTAAGAGGAGATGTGAAGCTCCCCCTACAACACGTGTATCACATAAGAAGAGTTGTCAAGCTCCTCAATATACAATACACTCAACATGAATCTATATGTAGAAGAGATATTAAGCTCTCCTTTGCATATAGGCAATACAAATCAAAAATTTTGAATTTTTTTATTAAACAAATTTTGAGATATCAAATAAACATAATTTTTTAAATTTTGATACCAATTTTAAAACATATAATGCATAAGCTTAAAAAAATTTGAATTAAGCTTAGCATAAACAAATTGTGTGTGCTTTAAATGTATAATTAATGTTAACTCAAGCACAAATAACTCATATATATGTATGAAAAATGAGTATACCAATTGAATTGATACATACATATATAAGAAAAACAAATATGAGTTATACAAAAATAGAGTCAAATTGATACCAATTGAAATGATTCAATGATACCAATTGAAAAATAATAGGATCATGTGTATAACTCATAAAACATTGAGAATAAATAACTAGTTAAATTAATTTTTGAAAAACTAGTTAAAGATCCTTCAAAATATGAAACCAAATCATATTATTTCATGAATCATACCAAATACACAAGAGTTGACACTCAAAAACGTTAAGGCTCATAAAAGTGTTCATGACACAATTGTTGGCCCAAGGTTACAATCACCCATGATTAGTGTATTTTGATGATTACAAAACTATAGTTATTTTTTGTACTAATAACATTTGTTGTTTAAGTGTGTTTCAGATTTCTATTCATTCTAGAAGTCTTCTCTCACAAATACAAGGATTTGGACTCAATCAAGTCAACTCCAATTGGGCTCAAGGACAGTGTTGAAGATTATATGAAGAAGCCTATTGAAGATCTTGAAGTCCTTAGAAACATTTAGTAAGAAATAGAATGTTAAAGTTTGAGTATATGAAATTTGGCCTCTAGGATTTGCACACACACTTGTTTCATATATTTCCTATGTTTTGAAAATGGTTATTTCTAAGTTTTATGCCTTAGTTTATATATACATGTACCAAAAGCTTTATATCTTGAAAATCTTGTATAAAACATGTGTATAAACTATTTTCTGTATAATACTTAGCTATATGTATTTTTAAAAATATTTCTCAAAAATTTTTTCTAACTCAAAACCAGCCCAGTTTTTCTGTTTCAAGGCAACTCCGGCCGCCCGGCCCGGTCGACCGGCGATGTATCTGGACATGCACTGTTTGTGCATGTCTGTCAGTCGACCGGACCGGTCCGACCGACGGAGAGCAAATTGCTCTCAGTTTTTTCGGTCGACCGGACCGGTCGACCGGAAGAAGGAAACTATGTTTCCTCTTTTGGGACGTCGACCGGACCGGTCGACCCGAGAGCCAACGGCTCTTTGCAGCTGGCCTTGCGGTCGACCGACCGGTCGACCGCCAGCCTGCTATAGCCTAACGGCTCTTTCCTCTTTTGGGCTATTTTGAAAAACTGTTTTTGTTTTCAGCTTTAACAGATTTTTGGAGAGTTGTTGGGGAGTTTTTTTGCAGGTCAAATTAAGGTATAAAGAAATTATTTTTAACCTATTTTCTAACCCTATAAAATAGAGGAGAAGTCTCTCTTGCACATCACCAAGAAAAATCCTCAAGTTTGTGTTGTTTTTCAAAGAGAAAAGAAAAGAGTTTAAAGCTTTCATTTCCAATTCTTTTTGAGCTTGTTTTTCATTGTGTTTGATTACTAATATCACTCTACAACTGAAGTTTTTTCTCACCACACTTCATAGAGCCAAAATCCTATACTCATTCTATAGTGAAGTTGTAATAGAAGTGAGAGTGTTTGTAAAAGAGTTTGAGAAAAAGTGTAGTGATCTTGTTGTGATCACTTTGTTCTTGTAATCCTTTCTTGTGGAGCACCTCTTCGTAGAGGGTCCTTTGTACTCGGTGGAGCTCGGTGCTCGGAGTCTTTCGGTAGACCAATATTGTAAAGGCGTCCTCGGTGGATAGTGGAAAACCCTTCACGGAGGTGAAGGCGGGGAGTAGAGCGGTGGCTCGACCCTCGAAACAAATCACTTTGTTTGCGATTGCCTTTGCGTCTAATTCTTGTTTTACTTTTCAATAGCTCCTTATTGCTTTCTATTGCATACTTGTGATATTGTTTAATTTCTCTTGTGCTACTATTTGCTTGCTTGTAATTCTTGCCATATATCATTGTGTTTGCATCATTCTCTTCATCATCATCCCTTTCATACTTGTGTGTGCCAATCCCGTCTCATCCAACAAGCTTCACATAGCGCCTCAACCCATTCAAGTGGAATCAAGAGGAGTTTAGTCCAGAGCCTCGCAAGAGGAATTCGGCTACACTTGTTGAATTTGTACTAAGTTGAGCCTCACTTGTTTTAGGTTCCGCATTTAGAGAGTTAAAATTTTTAAGATTAGCAATCACACCTATTCACCCCCCCTCTAGTTGTTTTTCAATTGGTATCAGAGCTTGGACTCTAGGATTTGGTTTAACAAAACCTTAGAGAAGATCCTAATTTGCTAATCATTTCATTCATTTTCATATAGTAAAAATGGCCGATGGAATTAAGACCCCTCCTAAGTTTGATGGACTTAACTTTCCCATATGAAAAGTTAAGATGACCGTATTTTTTTTTGCAATCTCTAGGTAGCCGAGTTGCAAAAGCCGTGACTAAGTCCTTTAGTGTAACCCCCGGTGACGATCCACTTGGTCGAAATAGAGACTAAGGAATTCGATGCCAATGCCAAAGCTCACTATGCACTCCTACAAGCCCTAAATGATATGACACATAGCTAGGGTTATCCATTGCAAATCCGCATATGAGATTTGCAGTCACTTATAGTCCACACATGAGGGGACCTCACAAGTAAAGAAGGCTAAGATTGACCTTCTTCGGTCCCAATATGAAACATTTAGCATGCAAGATAATAAACCATAGATGATATGGTTACAAGATTTACAAGATTACTAATGGACTCTCTTCTTTAGGTGAAGATATCAACAATGATCAAAGAGTAAGGAAGATCATCCGGGCTCTTCCTCCTTCATGGGAAGTTAAAGCAACAACCTTGAAGGAACTCAACGACAAATGAAGAGATGGAGCTTATAGGTCTCATTGGGAACCTCAAAACCCCATGAGATGGAAAGGAAGCAAGGGAGGATATGGCTCCTTTCCAAAAAGAACTATCGCCTTCAAAGTCAAGCTACACACTCCGATGAAGATGATGAAGAAGAAGATGATGAGGAGCTCTCACTCCTTGTTAAGAATGTCCGGAGGATGTACAACAAGGCGAAGTACCAAGGTAGAAGAAGATGGCAAGGAGGCAAAGAGAAAGAAAGGATCACTTGTTTCAATTGCCAAAAGCCCGACACATGTTTGCGGAGTGTCCGGATAAAGCTAAGCCCTCCACTTCAAAGAAGCCTTAACAAGAAGAAGGCTATGAAGGCAACTTGGGATTCGGAGACCGAATCCGAGGAAGAAATAGACACCGCCAACATGTGCTTCATGGCTAATGAAGGCACAAGCAGGTAACCTCTTCCCCTTCTCATGATAATGAACTTTCTATGGATGTGTTAGAAGAGGCTTTTGTTGAGTTGTCACAAAACTATGATTTCTTAAAGAAAAAGTATCTCAAAATGAAAAAGGATAATGAATCTTTAAGTCTTCAAGTTTTTACTCTTACAAAGGAAAAAGATGATTTGGTTTTCCACTTTGGCCACTACCAAAAATGATTTTGAAAA